>JBAJNP010001562.1:0-59498 GCA_036877545.1 Yasuhikotakia modesta
TACTCTGATAGCAGCGGTGCAGCAGACAGGAAAGTGTGAAGATCAAAGTAATGCCTGTGTCCTCTCTTCCTCAGCTAGTGCTGAAAGCTGTGAAACTGAGTGATTTATTCCATTAAAAAAAGAAAGAGTCACGCCCGCAGTTGAGGATTCCCCTCTACAGCATGTATGAATAATTGGGAAGAGGTGTTTGGAAATCTGTTGTTGGTTCTGTTGTGGGTGTTTATTGGCATTTGGATTCATTGTTCCTTGACTAAAGATCTGATATACTCAAGATTGTTTATACTTCAATGCAAGTTTGGTGAAGTATTACTGTGTTATGCTCCATTTTATTGTTTTAGTGAGCACATGTACAGTAATTAGCTTGATGGGGTTATGTAAATGATGTTAATAATGGTGCACACGCACATGGGAGCAAATTACCATCCCCCGGGTGTTTGTTCTTTTGTAACTGTTACCGCCTGTTAGTTTAGTACAGAACGAAAGTAAATGGCTTATTCATTCGCATGCAGCATTGGCTACATGCGGCGGTTTGTAATAGAGCTCTGTGTCTGACCCCCACCCAACCTCTGCTCTCCAGGCAAGGGATGCAATGACATGGATCACAGCTTCTCTGTGGTGCAATTGTGGAGTATTTAGGCTCATATACAAACACTATTAGTCTCTGTCTTTGAAGTGGGCCAATGAAACAAGCGAAGCGTTTGTCCCAAAGATCCTTGGATGAGAAACAGCCAACCCCATTGTGCTCCAAATGATGTTGTTAATTTTTCTTTCTTTTTGATTCGTTCAGGATGTAGGCCTATATTTGACAGCTGTACTGCCTCTTAGATGGTTCCATTTAAATAAAAGGCTTCTATGTAACTGTGTTTGACCTTTGTGAGACAGACAGAACGTGTGCGCAGAATAAACACTGCAGTTGTGTTAGTTAATCACACCAGCATACCTGTTCTGTCAGCGCTCCGATTAATAACACTTCTCCGCTTACCAGAGAGAAGATAAACAAAGTATCCACTGGTTTTAAGGAGACGTTGAGGTACTTTGGTTCCTCAAGTTGAATTTAAGATATGTTTCCCTCTGTGCTGACAGACATCCTGTTGTATAATGTTGAAATACATGGATTAAAGCAGTTGAGTTGTGCTTAAGATTAAAGCGCTCTGTGTTGTCAAGAGATTTCAACTGAATTTAGACAAGAGGTTCAGAAATGGCAGGGTGTCACTTCAGCTAGGTGCAACCAAGCAGCAGTAAGGTGTTCTTCCATAACCTTATGCAGCAATTCAATATGTTGCCATAGTTACCTGGCTCCTCAATTAAAGAAATGTCCTCAACCCCCACCGTGAGCAGAGTTCTGGTGTCTTTGCACCACAATTGGATGTTTACAGAGAAGGGCATATATTTTTCGTAAGTCAATGTAAAGAAAAGAGACAAAAGCAACTGGTAACCATTTATTGTATTTGTTTGGGATATGTATTATCTTGCATTTTGCTTTTTCTGCATCATCTTAGACATATTGAAGATTAAACAGGGCTTTAATGGAGCCGTCCATAGGTGCTTTTTTTTGTGTGGATGACAGGAGGACACGCAGAGTGCATCTGCCCTTCAGGGCAGCAAAATGCTGGCTGAATGGAGAACAGAACATAACCACTGTGTTGCCAAGGTAACATGGAACAGTACACCACAACAGTGAAAGAGAGAGAACGAGGGATGGGATGGGGGGATGGCGGGACAGGTAGGAGTGAAATGAGAGATCGGTGGTCACCGTCTGCATTCAGGTGCTCAGTGTGTGTGTTCGTCTCCACACCAGGAGTTTGAGGGGAAACCCTCCCTCAAGGACAGAAGAACATGTTCTTCAAGGTGAAGATCACAGCACAACACACTTTGTCAACAAGAACCCTGTTCTTTCATAAGGAACTAAATATGTCACTACTGAGTAAGAGCTTGGCTAAGCTAGAAATGACGGTGTCCTTGAAGTATGTTTTAAGTTCCTTCTTTTCCTGTATGTAGAACACAGGGTTCGGGGCTTTGACAAAAAAAGCTTATCCTACTGGTATAACATTTTAGTACACTGACTGTATATTTGGCATGAAACTATGCAGTATGTTTAGTCAGAATTTTAAAGTGTCTTTTCAAAGGGATTTGTTGTTTCGCTTCAGGCACGCATCAATGGCCAAGCCCCTCGTGGTACAGCAATCAAAGACAAATGGCTCTCATGGTACAGAGTGAAACTTGATTATTTGTAATTGAATCCACTTCTTAAGTCATTAATGTCAAACCCCTGTCATTTCATTGGATGGTTGAGAATCCCACAATCAAGTGATACATGCTGCTGGCTAGCCATGTGATTTTGTAATGATTTCCAGATAGAGAATGGTCAAAGTCTAACTCTGCTTGAAGGTTATGTAATTAGCACACAGTCACAAAGACTCAACTTACCCTAATAATAGAGCTTATCAGCTCTTTATAACTCTATATGACAGCAAAACCCATCTGATTACATGATGTTGGTAGTAGTTTTAGATCAACATTTATTCCTGCTGTGTGGAGGCTCAGGTCCTAGAAACAGAACCTGTGTTGACTCTGGACATGGTGCTACCTACTGTGAGTCATAATTCTTCTCCATAAGCTTTGAGCTGTCATTGACTGAAGAACGTCCAGCATCTGAAATCTTTAGTGTGCTGCAGCTGTACTACCATTTAGGAATTGTCAGTATGAGGAATAATTTAACCTGAAGAATTTCAGATTGCTTGTACTTGTTGTCTGTATAACAGCTGTGTGATATCTTCTGTGATGTATTGTATACTTGTTTACAAACCCAAGCTGTTTCTTAAACTATAATAGATGATGTTTAATAAGTCAACCAGTAAAATACTATAGCTTTATTTCCCATGGTGCCTGTAAATAGTTCCTAAATTTAATGATATTACTTTTTTAATTAGATAATATTGTGCAATGAAATTGTCTGAACTTTCTATGTGGGGCACAACCAACATCCCTCTCTCTGGAAAATGAATGATATTAAAGATTTATAGTGCTCCTTATTCTCAGTAATTCATAACCTCAAACTAATTGGTTTATATGGTATCTTTATAAAATCCCTGATTCCTAAACCTCTCTTGAACCTCTAGTAATGAATCTGTGAGACATCAGCAGAGTCATTTAAGAAAGAATCCACTGTAAACAGACTTCTCATGCTTTGAGGTTGCACAGATTCTTGACTGAGACATTTGGAAGAGTTTGTCTGGTCCTGCTAATGCATTTTAGTATCATTTTGGACAGATAGAACCTCACAACTGCTACTTGTGAACCTTGTTAATTACAAAAAGTGGCTGAAGAGTCACATTTAGGTGTTGAAATTCAATGGCAGGAATTGTGTTGACATGCTGGTATGCATCAAAATCTAGATGTGACTATATAGTCCTTTTTGGGTGGAGAAGCTTGCTTGTTAAATATGACATTTTTAATTGATTGCTTCTTTGTATTGTTTTCCACGTCACATTTTTCTCATTCTTGCCCCACGCAGGACAAACAGCACAGCCTGACCTCTTAACCTTTGGTCCCTTTTCAAGTGGGCAAATCTGTGCTTGAATCAAGCTGAGACCCCCTGACTCATGCACGCAAGGTTGGGTTCCATTCCTGCATGACGATTATTCAAAGATCTGATATTATCAACTCAGAGAGCAGAACTTTGGCCCACATCCTCTTCTCAAGATTAAAGAGCATATCGCACACAAAGTGAGATTGTCAGCCGATCTGATTCGTCCCGGCAGTGTTGAATGGACACAAAAGGGGCCAGAGATTTGACCTCTGACCGTGTAATTAGCGAAATGCATTTTGGAGAGGGTAGTCACACAGTCACTGCTAAATATAATCAATCAGCACCGTACCTCACGCCTGAAAACACTGGGCTGCCTTTGTATGAATACATTTTTGTAATTACTTCACAATTAACCGACATTTACGGCCTGCTTAAGCTGTTTAAAATGTTGAATAGGATTCATCAATGCGCATTCAGGTTTGAGTGACGTTTCATCCGAAGGGTGAAAAGAATTTGATGGTTCAAGTTTACATTAAAAACAGACAAAATAGCAGGTTTTAGGTCACATTATGTAGAAAGGAGGCAGTCACCACTAGGCCTTTCAGTATAAGCATAAGCGCTGGATTGCTTTTCCTTCGATGTGGCAGCCAGCCAAGATTAAAAATAAATAGCAATCACTGTCTTACCTACTGCATGCGGTCACTCCCTACAATGTCATCACCGTCATTATTAAAAACCTGGAAGTTGGGATAATATCCAGTCTTCTTCAATTCAAAAGATGTGCCTGGTAGATTAATTTTCTTCAAAGTCATTTCAGGTCTAGTTTTCAGTTTCATGTGGTCATATAATAAATCAAATGTGATACGTGAATGCTGTATATATTTATATACACACATGCTCAGCTGCACACCCTCTGCATATCTTACATTTGTTTGTTTTCACAATGCAGATTTTAGATTTGAATGTTTTATGAATTATATTATAGGAAGTTCAATTGAAATGCCTGTATTGCTTTAGTCACATAGTCTGTGTACTTTATAGACAGGTCGGCACTGTTGGTTAAATTATAGTTTTTACTATAATTTAATTTTGCATTTTAATGTCATTCATCATACTCTGTCATTTCCTTTTCCTGACAGTTCAACATCTATGTGGCTTTTCTTCATGCAACTATATACGGAATCAATGTGTCACTATTGTGACCACATCAAACGTGTCTTTTTCTCATAGCCTTTTTCTCATAGGTTCTCAAAAGATTTTTTTTACACTTCTTTCCTTGCCACAGTCACCTTGTGCTTGCAGTATAGGCCTGTTCAAAAAACGCTTCTGTGACAATATCCATTGTTATAGCATTGTTTAAATATAGCTGATCTGATTTGAATTAAAGAAACTGGCAGAAATCAGCACTTCCACTGCAGTGGAAACATCCTCTGCTTTCTTTTCCACTCTAATATCTCATAGATTTTAGGCAGGGTGAATGTTTACAGCTAGAGGTCAGTTTCTTTTGCCTATGTGTTTGTATTCTTGAGGCATGCATCTCGCCTGAGGCGTTTGGTAGATGGTGGAAAACAGTGGAGTATTCTGCATTCCAGTCAACCTACAGTACAAAACACAGCATATTTGGAGCGTCATTCATGGGCTCACAAAGAGACTCACAAAAGACTTCAGAGATTGATTGGGTCCCATCGCTGTCATACATATTAAATCCAGATATGAAACGGACAATGTTCCATTATTTTTTCAGTTTGTTTGGGTGTTCATGGAACAATGATGTTTTATGTAATGTTTTGATGTGGCGAAGGCACATAAGCAAGTAATAACGTCCGACCCGCGTTCCAAAATATTGTAATACAACACAGTTAGGGCTGTTGCGTAAGTATTTTAAACTTGTTGAAAGACAATTTAGTTGTCTAAATGCCTTCTTTGGGTTCAGGAAGTATAATGATAGAAGCAAATCAGTGATATGATATCTTCATATTGTGTTAATAATTGTTCATCATTTCAATGAGATCATGTTAATAATTTCAATGAGAACAGCTAAAGAACTGGAGACGCAAAAAATTTGGCAGGCAGCAGAGACATCCGTGAGTGAACCGGTCAACAAAGTGGTTGTTTTGCATTGTGCTGTAAACTGATAGGACTGAACTAGGAATGCATAACACACTGCATTCCATAGAGGACACTAAACCCCATCAATATTGTCCTCTATCTCTCAGAGTTTGAGCAATACCATCTGCTGCTTATCCAGCCGAGAGTGCAATGCAGCAAAAGGCCGTGATTTCCTCCTCAAACCCTCCATCGATTGACCAACAGCTGCCACTATTGAGAAAAATCATTTCTATGAAATCAAGCGCCAGTAAAGACAGTGGAGGCCATTCATCAGAAACAGAGCTGCTCTATTTATCGAGGAGATTTGCTTGCTATGAATCAATGGTTTTTTTGAAAAGTGTGGAATTAGCACAAATAAATCAGAATCGTTTAGTTCAGTCTGCTCCAGAATGACACGGACTGTGTTTCATTGGCTGCACAGTGGTGCTCAGAGTCAGACAGCAGCCTGTTTTATGATTGTTTATTGGGAAAGCCACAAGAATACAGTGGAAAAATGAGGGGAAGGCAAAGCTTTGGGAAGGTGGTCTGGTCCTTGTAAGATATCTGTGCAAAGATTAGTAATAGATATAATAGTAGAATTATAGTAGAAACACCCCGTGTTTCTCTTCCTTGGTCAATCTTTGTTTTTCTTTGGCAGGTTCTCTTTAAAATCACCTTGACTTTAGGATTGTTTTGCTTCGTCTAAAGATCCGTTTGGAGCCAAAAAGGCAACTCAGAGAAATCTGAGCATCAGTACCTGGCTTCAATCTATAAGTAATAGTCGGGGTCTGCTGTGTCTTTGCAAAGCTAGCTGCAGTCAGGCCCCTCCAGCTGGGAGAGAAAATTGTGTTTACTTTTCAGATTTTGCTGCCTAACAAAAGGTGCTATGTCAGACTGCTCCCCAAACCTTGTTTCTCGGTATGCAAGGATTTGTCACAAATACATAGTGTAGGGAATGTAAAAGTCTGGCTTTTGTACGCTAGCTTATAGTTCTGTCTATCTGTCTGCCTGGTAAATGCCTAGCAACACCCTAGCAACCACTTAGAATACCCAATTGCTTAGTAATGCAAAAACACAGGGCATGTGAAGTGATGTGCAGTGACCCATACTTGGAATATGTCATCTGTGTTTAACCGTTCCAGTTAGTGCTCACAAACTGCAGTAGTGAATTGTAAGCATACAAACACTGCACACAAAGAATACACAACCAGGGAGCCATTGGGATTAAGGCATCTTGCTCAAGAGCCTCAGTTGTATTTCCTGTTGGTATTGTGAATTGATCTGGCAACCTTCTGGTTACAAGGCCAACTTTCAAACCAGTAAGCCATGGCTGCATGCGTTACATTCAAACTTAAAATCACTCTTCAGATTACCTAAGACCAAAATAGCCTTCAACTGTCATAACTTTTAAAGTTGTTTCAGTCCAGAATTTGTCAAGCCAACATAAGTTTCTCTTTAGAAACTTTTCTTTATTTTTCTAGCCATATGTGCTGTTTTCTTTCAATTCGTTCCTGACTTCATGTTCTATTTTCATACAATGTACACACACACAGGCTAAAGGGTTCACATACACTGCCTTAGTATTACACAAATCGACTGTGCTCTCACAGATTCCCTTTGAAAAAGTTGAAAAAGAGTTCATGTCCCAGTAACTCTGCTGTGTTGTGGGTGTTGGTTTAAAGGCACGAGTGGTGGGGTAGTGGGTGGGTATGGAAAGACTTTGTGCTGGGAAGGCACCCTGTCTGTCTCTCAAGGTCACTGCATCAGCCAACCACATTGACCGCAGTGCCCCCACATTGGCTCCTCAGCTGCCCTGTATAATTGAGTCTCTTTGGCATAAAGACAGTAACATTTGACCCTTCTTTTCTGGTTTGTTTAAAAAACTACATTTGTATGGGTTCTAAAGAAAAATGAAGGGGTGTTTTTTTTGCTTGTGCAAAACTGCTTACCAATTGTGTAGATGGTTGCCAGGGCAATGCTATGCAGTTGCTAAGATGTTTTGGGTGGTTTTAGTTTGTTGCTAAGTAGTTGCTATGGGTGGTTGCTAGGGCATTGCTGTGTGGCTCAAAGGGCATTTTAGGTATTTGCTTACTGACCACATTTGTAAAAGTAAGTCTCATAAATTTGTAATATGTAAATATGCTATGAGTTCTTTATTTAATGTACTGTATGCAGCTCTCACAAAGTAAATCAAGTGCATGTGTGATTATAACACTGATGCTTGCCTTAACAAAATGTAAATTAATTATGTATGCAACAAAATAGCAGCTCTAAATATAACTCTCTATAAATAACTATTATCTATAAATTCTCTTCCTTACATCAGGGATATGTTGCATAAAAAAATTACATGATGGCTTTAAAGATAATCTTATTTTAATTTAATTTGTCTATTACTGATTTACTGCATAAATATATATATAAACCATTGTGCACAAATGTAAAATCATTGTGTGCTGGAGGATAATCCTGTTTTAAATAACGTATGGCGTGTGTGTTTTCTCCTCTGCAGGTTCTGTGCTAACAGACTTACGTTATCAGACAGAAGGTGTCTCTCCCCTCTCCCCACCGCTGCCTCCTCAGGAGTGGAAAGCAATGATGTAATGTGCCAGGCTGCCTCAGAATGAGCAGCCCCTCTCTGCTGTATTTCATCCCCCCTCTCTCTCTCTCCTTTATGTCTGCCTCTCTCACTCTCACTCACCCTCCCATCCTCTGCTGCTGGTGCCGGTGGCTGGCGTTTGTATGCGCTCTGCCGTGTTAGCTGCAGCCCTGGGCATCTCTGGGGATCCCTGCAGAGCTACTGTTCCTCTTCTCCCCGTGATGGCCGGGACTCGCCCGCGTGCAGAAAAGATCCTCTCTCCCATCAGCCAAGGTAATTTCTCTCAATGCTGACAAATGGCATGTGTTGGGGATTTTTAAGGCAGGGGGTAAGGCAGAGAGAAAGAGAACCGGGCAGGACAGAGATTTGCGCTTTGGGTTTAGCGCACAACTGAATGAGACAAGCCTGATTGCTGATCCCTGCTGTCACTGTGGTACCGGGTGCCATGGCAATAGATTGAATTTGGTTTCCTGTGGCTGCTGCTGTCAGAGCTGCTCTCTCGCTCTCTCTCTCTCTCTTTCACACACACACAGTGCCTCTGGTAAGGTGTTGGTTACCATGGTTAGGAAAGGATGGAATCCTGTGCTGGCTCATAGCTAGGTCAGCATATCACCTGGACTGCAGGCTTTTCAAAAGGGAATTCTGTTCGGAGGGACTTTCATTGTTGCTTGAACGTAAGAATGCCTGTTTTATTCTGTAGGTGTAAATGAACAGGTTCAACTTGCAACTGAGATTGTCTGTGCAATTTTTCTTTTAAAGAATGAATACTTTTGCCAGCGAGACTTAAAGTTTATGTTTAACGCACATGTGTAGCATGTTGACTGACGACATTAATCGTAGATACATTTCCCTGCATGTTTATGCATGAGTAGGGGCTGGGTGTGTGCATGGACGATGCTTCAAAGGGTAAAGGGTCTATACAGCTCATGTTGTTGTCTTCTTATGATGTGGACAACATCTGCTGAAATGTAATTGAAACTGTCACTGCATGCAAAATTCCCAGCCAGTAGTCATTCCTATAGAATATCAACATTGCCAGTGCATTTTTTTCTTGTTAGACCCCAGTTGGATTAAATATGACATATGTGATTTTAAAAAGCCACAGTTTATCAGTGGTAGCTTGCTGTGAAATTCTGCGCTGTGTCTGTTGAATGTTTTTAATATTTTATATGTCTGGATTGCTCCACGTGCATATGTGGTCATGACTAATTTATCCAGGTTTTTTCTATGATATAATAAGAGACGGAAAATACCAGCAGCCTGCATGTTAATTTTGCATAAATAATTGATGTGCCAAGTTTGAGTAATTACTGAATGGTGTGAATATAAGTCACATGCATTTTGCTTATCTCGTCTTTTATAATCGCAATTGTATTTTTAGACAGATTAACAGTATATGTCTTTTTAATGATCCTTTGGGGTTTATACAAGAAACAGTGAGGTACTCTAAGCGTCCAAATTAAATAGTATACAGATTTTCTTTTGTGACAGGGATCTGTGAAATCTGCAGACCTGAGAAAAATGGCCTGCTGTGATTGGTGGAATATAGCCATGTGGGCTTGTCCGGGGTCAATTTATGATTTCCCAGTGGGGAAGAAGGTTATGTTTACTCAGGATGTGGTTGGCTCCTGCAGCCGGCACACTTTATCTGTGAGGCTGGAGTGTGTGAGCGTTGCTTCACCATTGCATATTCAGTGCATCAATAAATTGATCCAAAGTGTCCAAAGGAAGCAAACTGAAGAGAAGCCTCTCTTTTTCAAATAAAGATAAAGCTTAAATGTTGTCATTCTGACCTTCATCTGCTCTATTCAGTTAAGCGAGACATAAAATAACTGTGGACCAAATGTTCCCTCAATGATTAGTTGTGTATCAAGCGCTGCCCAAAAAACTGTTTTCTCTGTGAGTACTTATATTGATTTTTTTCCCCCCATCAGATGGTAAGACAGGATGAAAAAATGGAAAGAAAAGCCTTTGCCTCTTTTTAGCCATTCCGTCATGTTCTCTCTGGAAACATTTCTATGCTTCACACAGTTGTAATGTTGCACTTGAAGGATTTCCACAGACACTTTGAGTCTAAAGCAACATCTCAGCATTCCTCAGGAAACATGTAAATGCTGGTATCAGCTTTACAGCAGGTGGTTTGAACTGCAAATGAGCTGCAAAAGATTCCCAAATATTCCAAAATAAAGATTCCTTTCCCACTGAAAGGTCTTGCCCTCCAGTAAGTTGTGTTTCATAATTACAGTTTCATACTTGCTGAATTATTTTTCTTATATGAATATTATATTATATTTAAAAAGATCTAATAATTTTAATGCAATAACATTTTTCATATCTTTAAAAGAATGTTAGCCAACTTTTCTTGTTAGTTGGGTAGGAAAAACTCAGACGGTCAGGAAAAGGATAGTTCATTGGAAATTATATTTGTGTTCTGTTTGTCTTTGTCTTTTTAATGATGCTAAACAGATGTAGGTCCGAGGCCCAATTATTTTTTGAAGTTCTTTTGAAGTTTTGAGTTCAATTTGTTGGACTGAATGGATGTGTTACAAAGGCAGTCATAGGAGATGTATTAAAGAAAACGTTTACCTGAAATCCTCATCCTCCACCTGTGAACTTTTTTTAAATTAAATGCAAAAGGAGACTAAAAAAACAACAATAGTTTATGATGACCACAGGCTCCATGAAGTACTAGACAGCAGGACAAAGCATTAAAAACAGTTCATTTGACTTGTTACATACCAAGTATTTTGAAATCAAATAATATCTTTGTGGGAAAAACAGATACTTGAGTCATTAATCATTCTCAAACCAAACAGTTTATGCAAATAATTTTGCATTTCTCAGATCAGTTGCGGTGCCTGTGGAAATATAGCACATTTTGCATCATGACAATGGTCATGTGACATGAGAGCGAACCAATGATGTTGCATGACATGCTGCTGGCGATATCACAGGGTAACTTTTGTATGAAGTGTTTTGTGCAGTTATTAACAGACTGGTAAAATTGCATGAAAGCATACAAGAAGACATCTCACCACAGAACACACCAGAATCTGCAACAAGACCATTTGCTGATCCTCAGCTCTGTGTCTTCTTGTATGAGTGGGCGTGTCTCCTTGGGGGCAATATTAAGAACTAGTATTGATTTCAAGTTTTTTTTAGTCTTGGTTCATTGCTTGCACAGGTTCATTACCCTCAGCTGCACTGAAACAAAACAGATGCCTCTTTTACAGGCTCAGCACTAGGGCAAAAATGCCCGGCTGCATTTTTTCGAGACGTCCTGGTAATTAAAGCCCATTTCGCCAGAGTGGACTGTCCTCTTTAGCCTCACATGTGCTTCAGTGTGCCAAAGTTAAAAAGAAAAGCATCAGTCAAGTCTTTTATTTGCATTTGTCAGTGTTAATTAGTGTCTTATTTGAAGCTCCCCTGTGGCCTGGCTCAAATACAACACTTCTGTCCCCCCTTGGCTCTGCTGAATGGATTGAATGACAAGCCCCGCCCTCAGACTATGTCCTCACTGCAGGGACGTGCACAGTATGCACAGTACAGGGAGAGAGAGGTAGGTCAAGTAAATTACCAAATATAAACATAACATTTTAATTTGTTATATTTTTTAATACCTCAAAGCAAGTTTTTGAAATGCATGCACTTGTTAATGAATAAGTATATTGCCATACATCATGGGTGTCCAGTCTTACTCCTGTAGGGCCAGGGTGCTTCAGTTTAGCGTTAACCCTAATCAGACACACCAGAACTAGCTAATCAGGGTCTCAATCATACACTAGTCAGGCCAGAAACATCCAGACAGATATGTTGTGGCAATTTAGAAGCTCAATTCAAGACATGTGCTCTTAAGGACCAAGTTTGACACCCCTGCCAAACACAAACATAAGGTCATAGGTCATTGGTGGTCATGAATATAGAAGCATTTAAGTGACAGAGTTGTTCTGTTTAATTATTTTTACAGACTAAGAGGGGGGAGTTGGGGAGGGTGAGTGATAAATGATCAGTTACATGCTATCGGGGAAATTGGACTGGCAGACAGATGAAAGCTAGTTATTACCCCTTTGATATGGGCAGACACCTGAGGAGACGTTTCTGTTCCATAGACCCTCAGCAGTCAAAATTCCCAGCAAAATCTACCCCTAAATTTCTAATCTCAGGGTTTCATAGTTAGCAATGATATTGGATTCAGCACACTTTTAAACATTGTTTTCCAACACGGGTGTAGTAATATCTTTAAATTCATTATTGTAATGATGAAGTAATTTATAGAATTATGTTTAATTAATAAATCAATTTAGCAACTAATTTGATAGAATCACAGAGATGACAACCTCTTAAACCTCTTGAGAATAATTATCTGAAATTGATTCAGCTAAATAAAGTAACCAGACGTGAAGTGTTTGTTCTAACCTTTTAATAATCTCAAAGTTCACAAGTAGATAACAGGCAGAAGTTAAAGGCCTCGTGGTGGGTGATGTCTGAGGTCTACACAAGCTGACAGCAGGGCTTGAGTGATTTTAACGATTTTATAAGTTAGTCATCCAGAGTTAAGTACATTTGAGATGTCTTTTTGATCTTTTACCAGTCAAAATATAATCTGGACCCCTGGAGACATCCCCTTCAAAGGTGCTGCAAAAGCAGATTAATGCCACTATTTATGGAATAAATTTGCCAAATTAACATATTGCCTGTCACAGTTTAGAGAAAGTAAACAGGGCTGTTATATTCCATGGCAGGGAATGTGGTGTATCACTTTCAACCTCCAGTTAACCTGTAATCTGCATTCTGACTCAATAATCAAACTGGCCCTTAGAGTACATTTAGCAGACATGTAGTTAGTAAAGTTATTGTTTATCTATACGACGCCTCTGGTAGGTTTATTCCACCTAAATCAACATTGATTGAATTGTACACTTACTGTAATTAAAAGCCCTTAGAACTCACTTGTGTTCGCTATCGGAGATTGACAACATGGCCTGATTTTTAGTTTTCAGCTGTCTCCGGTCTGAATGTTATTAACAAGCTACTCATTTAACATGTTCATTCAGCACATTGTAAGGATGTTTTCGTCTTGTTCTCGTAATCTTGGTTCAGCAGGGCTTTGCTCTCGCCTCCTGTGGTGATCTGTATAGAGAGACAATTGTTGATTCAGATTTAGAGAACATTCAGGTTCACATTGCAAGCACAGCACATTCATGTAGCTATGCACTGTGAAACCTATGCACTCATTTGTGCTATTTTCAGCATAAAAAGTGCTTGAGAAAGATGTAGCCTTTGCAACACAAGTCACTTTTAAGATTTAACAAGTGTCTGACTAGATTACAGACCCATTGTAATACTCATTGCAATCTATAGAGGTCAGAATAACATTTTGTCAGATAGGAATATTGACATGGTTTAGATTATGTATGTGTGTTTTGGACTCTGCTCTTTTGATTGATTGTATGTATTTTGTATTTAAATTAAGGTTTATTAAGTATATTATACTTATTATTGTAAAATATTTATTCAGGTGATCTTTAAAATGATCATTTTTTTCTGTCTGAAAGACATGGAAATGTCTTGGAGATGTATGGAGATGTCAGATTTGAATAATCTAAGCAACTAAGTTGTCTGTGTTCCAATATAGGGGATTATTCACCTCCTATAGAGAGACTTGCGAAGGCAAAAACTTGAGCCAATGTTTCCGTTTGCTGGGGGTTTAACTTCAGTTGACAAATGAGACAGAGAGGGGTCGAGGGCAAAGCTGTCTGTAAAATGTTTACGCCACATCAGTCAAGCAAAAGGTGGGGGGAGAAATAGACACTTGTTTGTTGATCCGTATGCTGCTGTATGTGTGACAGCTGAGAGGAGATGCTGTTGTTTTTATCAGCTACATGATAAAAACTGTTCAATATTTACATGGGGATGTAAACAAAGTTTCCTTATTTGGCTTAAAGTGCAGGTTGAATATTACATTGCATATACGTTTGCAAAGAACGTAAAGGGCAAAGCTAATGGGGCAATTCTGATGCATTGTTGTCTGATGTCTGACTGTTGCGTTCAAAAGAAAAGAAGGGCATGATGGGAAAATGAACAGTTGTACATTTTTATGATTGCTGATATTCTAGCAACTAAAGGACTGTACATTCATCTTGCTTTTCATAGACTTTTGCATTGATTTATGTCTACTGCCGTATTTAGTTGCTTTCAAATGACATTGAAGTTGACTGAGGAAGACATGTATAGAAGGAGAGAAAAGGGGGCGGAGTTCCCGGCCGCATCTGGCGTCTGCAAGTAAGAGGCTGATAAGTGGCTCGGCTCTGCTGCCCGTCTCTCATGACACTGCTTCTGCATTTGGGCTCATCCATGTCTCCTAATGTCGGCATCCCGAAGTCTGACACCCCAAACCTACCATTCCATCTGCCTGCTTAGCAATTCCCCTCAATACATAATTAGCAACATTTTTTCAGTCACAGGGATTCCCAACTGCGACTGTTCCTCTATTTCACTCAGTAGTTCTCTTCTGTTGTTAACTAGGGAATAATTAGAAGATTTGTCACCAAAGTCTTTTAGCTCATCCACCAGCAAGTTGTTTAAAGCATCTGTGTGACATTCTACTGTTTTAGGACGCTGTAAAAGTTTAGTATCTTTAAAGTGTGGTAGCTTTGAGACCATTTATATGCTAGTTTACTTTTAAACATGAATAAAATTTATTTAAAATTTAAATGTGCTACCTCAAATCTCTGAAATGAAATGCTGACCAAAATATTGATGACTCATGCTGCACTTACTCATTGTATCCAATCAGATTCTCCTGTGATATACCTCCCTCCATTAACACCTTCTTCTGACAAGTAATAGTAAGTAACGAATTGTTCATGGAAAGTGTTATAGAAGTCTTGGGTTTCAAGCTTTTTAGAGCTCTGATAAGAAGCAATAACCCGTTGTATTGGCATAAGGTTTTTATGATGCAGTAAATCAGTTGTGAATATTGTTGCTGGTATTCCAGAGGGTGCTTGTCAGTCTGCTAGGAATTACTATTCACTGAAGTTATTGTAATGTGAGTGCTGGCAGGGCCTGTTAAACCTTAGGAGTATTTAGTTTCAGGTAATGACAAAGAAACCTTATAGATGTTAATTAGTGCCCCTTGTACATTAGTGCTTGTAGATGTTAATTAAGGGGCCCCCAAATACCTCCATATTCAAGATAGAAGCAGAATAGTGTTGGTTTTTATCACCATTTTTCAAATGCTGTTTTGCTCCCTTAAATAACCAAATCTTAAATATTGTGTTTCATTCATTCTTATAGTCTAACATAAGGACCAGTGTGAGGTTCTCCTTTTCTCGTTTTGTTTCTGCTTCTACAAAGTCATGAAATCTTGTAATATATATATATATGTAATTTAGCATTTAATAACAGTTTAAATTACATTTGAAACCCACAGCGTTCAACCGTTTAACTCCGTTCATCATCATTACCTCAACTGTTGTTTCTTCATTTTTTTTATTTATTCTAAACATTTTCAGCTAGATCTGTTGTAAATGCTTTAATTTAAGATTGGTTCAAAAATTTAAACTAAAGCAAAGTTAATGTTTATTTAAATAGTTATTTCCTTTAAGCCTCTGTGCTGATGACTAAGAGCAGTTTATTCATGTTAAATTCAAGATAATAAAACTAAGACCTAACCCAAGTTAAGAAATCTTGTGATTTCCTTTAAGCCTCTGTGTTGATGATCAAGGGCTGTGCTGTGAGTACTTCTCGTTCTGCCTCTCTGTCTGTGAGTGTAAGGGGAGGAGCAATGATTAAGCCAGAGGCGGGCTTTACTACAACAGCGTGTGTGGATACACACTTACTCACAGTCACAGCAGCAGACAGGGAATGAGCATGTAATACCTATCCTTATATCCAGTCCCATAAATAACTGATACTATCTTTCTAAAGCTGGAACTACTGGCAGTCCACTTCTATCCTTAAGGATTCTGATATCCCTTCATTTTCCCAAAGGAATTTTCTTTTTTCCCTCTTTGGAACGAGTTTGCGTCTATTGAAGAGTAAGTACTCTGCACTTCTACAAATGTCTAACCGGTCACTGTTAATGATTGATCTTGTCTGTGGGGGTGTTTGGTTAGTGTGTAAATGAAAGGGTTTTATAGCCCCGGTCTCCTGTTATACGCTTCAGGCGAATGGCGTGTCCGCGTGGGGGTTTGTTATTGCAAGGGGTTCTTTAAGTGGCACAGGGCTGGGGAGGGTTTGAGGGGGAGGGTGCGCGTTGACACAAGACAATCCGTTCACTGTAAGACGTTATCTGCAAGGTGATAGTGGAGCATAATGGATGACAGGAACACAAGCTCGGTCTGCTTCTGTTTGTCTGTGTGCCTCAAGAGCTTGTGTTTGTTTGGGTTTGGTTTCAAATGATCAGTTCTTCAGGGTGTGTTGCAGTTTGGGTTGGCCGGAGTTAAAGCCCTTTGGCAGTTTTGCTTGGAGAAGCTGAAGGCTCTGTCTTCTGATCTCTGGAGTTAGAAACCTTGTGCGCGCACACACACACACTATCTTATCCATCTAAATGGGGACACTCCATAAATCTTTATTGTTTCTATACACAACTAGTTACTAACAATATAACCTAATCCACTCTGTCCCTAACAGAAAACTTTTTTGCATTTTAACAATAAAAAGACTATTGTAGCAAAGTGTAGTTAAAAGGTAGTTTAGTTTTGTATGGTAAAAATACTATATTCTGTAGGATTTATTAACAAGAGGACATCCCCAAAAGGAGGTTTTGCCTAGATTTGTCAGGCTTTGCTGACAAATTTGTCCCCAATATATGGTTAAGTAAACCACCCCCACACACATATACAGATACGTGGCCACAACCCCTCTCCCAGCTGGGGCCTCTGCCAACAGACTGGAGCGTATGTGACAGCTAGCGTGCTCCTCTCCAGAAGCAGTGCAGAGAAACTTTCCATGAACTTGGGATCGTACGACTTTCCGAGTAAAGGGAAAAACTGAAAGCAGAGATGTGTGAGGGTCTTTATTAAAAGCTGTTGGCTCCTTTGAGCTTTCTTAACTCATGTGGTTCTGGCATCTTTAGATGTCTGTGATTGAGTCAAGGGCATGTCAGGGGACAGAGACCACATGTGCTATTAAGAAAACAGATACCTCTAGCCTAGTTAGTCATCTACATGTTGGTAATTAATGTATCATCACTCAAAACCTTCCACTGAGCTAAATATGAAACCACTACAGTGAGATAAGCTGTTTGTTTTTGAAGTGTGGGTTGGATTTCTCTGTGATCAGTGTTTAAGAGTTATTTGTAATACATGCAGAAGTATTTGTGGTGGTTTTGATTTAACATTCAGTGTGTGTCATGAATGATTATATCTGCATTCAGGTGAGCATGAGCAGTCTAAGACAGAAAACAAAAAAAAGCTGAAAATAATCAGCTTGAATCAAGTTTATGTCCAGTGAGAGTTTTTTGTCTTTTTTTTAGCAGTGTTGCTGCTTGTTGGACAGCTGCACATAGGAGATAACCGCTGCAGTCAAGGAATTAAAGGGAACAGTATCAAAGACAGCAATTTTAGCCCTCTTCAAAGAGCTGAGCATAAACACTACATACACTAGGCTCTGGTCCAAAACCTAGTTAGCTGCCTACTTAGGCAGCATTTGTAAGGTATCGTAGACGTGCCTAATTAGGCCCTATTATGTTGTGTGCTAAGCTACTTTTTTTGGTTCTGAGGCAGCATCAAATGTATCCTTTGCTTATTAGGCAATCCCATAATGCATTTCAATGAGCTCAGTGAAAATATCCATCCAACATGGTTAAAATGAGAAAATTATTGTATAGTGCATTATAAATAATTAAACACAAAGTATAGATACATAAAGTTTACATTTATGCAATAAATGTACACACATATTCAATAAAAAGATGTAATAAAAATTGGATTGTTTTAGCCAATATTTTCGCATTCATTTCACTTAGGATGCTGCTTTAATATGCGGCCGCCCATGTAGGCAGGACAGCAGCTAACTAGGTTTTGGAACAGAGCCTTGTTCTGTGAAAACGTTAGGGAATGGTAGAAAAGTGTGCTGAAAAAAGTTTTGAAGGAAGAGAGCACAACAGAGCAAGGGGAAGGGGGAAAACATCAGATGAAATAGGGCTGATTGCGCGTTTCCCTGTGTTTTTCTTTAGTCTGATCCACAAAGACAGCAGCTGGCAGTAGCATTCTGGGTACAGGAGCCTTGACAATGGCCGGCCTGTATGAGGCTGTCAAAAAGTGTTTGGCTAGTTTGTAAAAGGCAGTGCCTGTTATACCAATAGTCCACAGACTGTGTGTAGACCCCTGCTTCTGTAGAGCAAAATACAACATCATAAACTATACCATAACCATAAACTATATCCTATGTGGTACCAGAAAGAACATCAGAGTAAGGTCTCTGATGTTGTCAGAAGTTAAGCTGGGTTGAAACAAATACATTTTAAGAATAAGACAGGAAGAAAAGGGGCTCTGCTGAATTTGTAGCCGCAGTCTTTTGCATATTAAGCCAGAAGTAAAGTGGAGCAGATGCGGAGCGTATCTCCTCATATCATCTCCTCGTAGTATCAGCGAGCACAAAGCTCTCCGTTCTCAGGTCTCCACGCACCACCTGTTTCTCATCTCAGCCATCAGATCTCAGGGCTATTTTTCCAGCTTTGGCTTTGATTCCTTCTGCTTGAGTGGCTACTGTATACCTGCCCTGTGTGTGTGTGTGTGTGTGTGTGTGTGTAAGTGTGAGATTTTAAACTTGGATTAAAGAACTAGGTCAGTCTTTTGCTCTGCTAGTGGAATCAAGAAATGTAAATAAGCACACGTCTTAGTCTCTCCTTAACAAACGCCTCATGAGCTGACAAGATTACACACAAGCACAATAGATTTTTCCACATCATTTACTGGTGACAGGTATAATTCCTCTGTTGGTTTGACACTCCCCACCAACCTCCTCTCTAAAAAGAAATCACCTTGTGTACTTTGACTTGATCTTTATCTGTCTGTGCATCTATCTCTCTATCTCTTTCTCTATCTGTCCATCCATTTCTCTATCTCTGTCTGTTCATCCATCTATCCATTCATCCATTTTTCGTGTGCCCTAGAAGCAAAAAACTCATACATTTTTGAAATGACGCAAGTAAAAGAATTTTCAGTTTTCAATGAACTATCCCTTTTAATGTAGTCAAAGATTTTAATGTAATCAAAAAGCTTTCAGCATTTCCATTCCTATGGTTTATATGTTTGTTTGTGTCATACCCAGTTTGAGGGGGTGGACAAGAGAGACGTCTCCTTCAATGTTTAAATGAAGTTTGCGTCAGTGGTGCAATCTCACACTGCTGATGTAATCTCAGATGTCATATTAGCAGGTGACAGACAGTGGGAACAAACAGTTTAGAAGCTCTGACAGGGTTTATGGTGTTGGTCAGGGTTTTGTAAACCAATCAAGACTTGAGGCCTGAGGGAGATCCGGCGTCGTGTTTACACTCACTGCTGGGAAGTCTTTAAACATGCGTCTTTAAGTGACGTCACAGGCCCCCGCTGTTTTTCCCAGTCCAGCTCTGTCTCTCAGGGGTATTATGTGGGAACTGGCCTTTTAGTGGTTTAAGTGGTGAAAAAAAGAGACAGATGATACATTGAAACAGAAAAGAATAGCTTTTCTGATATGACATTTTATGCAAAATTTCTTGCAAAACGCTTTCAGGAATCCGTTTTAATGGTCATTCACGGGCAAGTATGTAGGGTCAAGTATGTAGGGGCAAACATGTCTGTTTTATTTAGTGTGCTGTCACACAAGCACACTTACACTGACACCTCCTCTGTTTCACACCTGTTCCCTCTGTGTTACATGTATAATGCAGGTCTATTTTAAACCGAGCAGGCCATTGAAGCATGTCCGTGACTTTTACACCAATAAGAGTGTGTGTATGTGTGCGTGTCAGACATACAATGTGGGTATTAGTTTGCATGTGTAGTCTAAGGTACTTCAAAATGCCATTAATTCATTATGAAAGTTGATTAACAGACTCAGGCATGGCTGTGGCCTCTTGCCCCTAGTCTGCACATGAAGACATGAAGTACACATAGATACACACTCTGAAGCTCTGTAATGTGATATCATCTTACAGCATTCCAGTTTGTGCCCTCTACTCCACTAATGGCTTCTCCAACCTTCTCAGACATACCTAACCATGACCACGCATAGATCCACACAACGGCTGTCTTAAAGTGCAGTGCTTTCACACTTCATTCTCTGATATCCGATCTGACAGATCTATTTCTGAGGTATTTGATGATTTAAACCCATCGTAACCTCACAAGTATTTATCAGAGAGACAAACTGTGTCTGCTTCTCAGATAAAGGTTGGCCCAGTTAAAATTCACACTATACTCCTGCCTGGTTTTAAAGTTGCATCGCTCCGCTGCGCCACATTTACCCCTTTCTAGCTGTCACACGCTCCGTCAGCACTTTCTTTAGTGTATAGATCTTCTTATACACTCCAGCCCTTCTGACATGCCCATCTCTGACCCAGGTGACCAACAGAGAGTCCAAAGCACCTTTTTCCACCTGCGCAGAACCTTGTGTGTGAAGCTGTACTGCATGTTGAGTGAAGCCAGCTGGAACAATACAGCATGCTAAAAGCTTCCTGCATGATAGGTGAGGTACAGCGCAAGCAGCCCTAACTTGTTTGTATAGAAAGAGGGGAAGTGTAAGAAAGTGAGAGCGGTGGGATATGCTGTCTGAATGATTTATTAAACTGAACCAAGGAGGTCCTGCATTTGTGTTTTAGATGTTGAGTAACAGCATCATTCATTCCACGTTGCAACAGTATTCAAATCGCTGCTACTGTTCTAAGCAGCACAGGCTTGGCTTGGTTTGTTTACAAGTATTTATTAGGAAATCTTATGTGATTTAACAATTGCATTCATTTGGCTCATTATATCAACAGTGTTTCAAGAAGGATTATTTTGTGTGTCAATATTTTGCCTCAAACATTTGTTATTTCATTTTGCCATTGGTTGATGCCATTTCTGTGTTTCTGTGAGTGTTTTTTCTGCATAATTCACTGCTCAAATCTCAGTGCTGGTCCAAAGAGCTGCAGATGGCCCCTTATCATGCTATATTTTAGATCACAGCTGCATATATTTGTGACGGTTCCACAATTCCACAAAGGTTTTAATTTCTGTTTTGATACAGCATGTTTGACTGTGTGAGGGTAATTTTGTGTTCAAGTCTTTATTATCCAATAATGATCCAAATTTGTCTGTTTTTGAGATTTATCCACAAGTGTCAGTGATAAGAACATGTTATAACCAGTCTTCAACACAATCTCAACCATTCATTGAGGTTTATGTTTATTGTTCTTGGCATCATGGCTGCATCCAAGTTGTTGCACAACTAGTGTGAATCTTATAAACAACCCGTCATGTAAATCTGGTTGAGTTGTCAGTTGGCACAGAAACACCAGCTGCACATGCCAGGAAAACACTGTTTAATTTTCATCATCTGTACCATCAGCTCTGACCTGCATAACCTGAGATGGGTGGTGCAGTTACTATAGGATTACAAATGGTGTCACACCTCCAAGTGAAACTCTACAGTGTACCTCAATAACTTCCTTTCGACAATTGCCCCTCCTTTAGCTCACAATACTGCACACAAAACCCTCCCACCGTGCTAAAATAAAAGGAAGTTAATGAAAAGGATTTTCTTGAAGCAGGTTTTAGTGTGACGTGTTTCGTACTGCATTGAATGGACTTCAGTTTCATCGTGTCTCAACTTGAACTGTTGTGTCATTCTAAACACCTACCTGTACCAACTGATTACAGATCAGTCATTATTTAAAATTGACATAATCCACTGCAGATTTCCTTTGTCAGACTGTTAATAAGAGGGTTGGTCAGCCCACAAAAAAGAAACAGTGTAGAAACAGTGTATCCAAAGTGATTCGAAAAACAATACTGTAAACAATCTGTGTAAACCATTCTTCTGTCTTCTGTGATTGATACACACACTCTCTCTTTCTCTCTCTCTCACTCACACACACACACATACACACACACACACAATGGATATGGCTCATGTTTGGCCTATTAATTATGGTATAGTCCTTCCTCTTGTATCACAGCCCGACGTCTAGAAATCAAGCACGCTTGAAGTGGAATTTACCCTAAATATTTGAGTTGTAAGGAACTGTTCAGATCACAGACATGATTGAGATGCCACTGCCTGGGTGACATGGTGCTCTTTGGCTCATAAATGACCTGTGCTTTCTGGAGCTGCCTGTGAGATGGCCCAGCAGTCAGGCTTTGCGCGCTGCAGGCTGAGCGGTTTAGTTACAGCAGAGTAAAGGCCCCACATGACCCTCGGATTTCGCTTTAAACTTCGTAAGCGCTGTATAACTAAATTCCCCACCATCTGTGAATCAGAAGACGCTGCTTGTGTTCAAAGCCGCTGATTCAATTGCATACTGATTCTGATTGATTTTACATGCATGGGTTTGATAAAAAGAAGAAAATGCTCAAAGATTGAATCTCTTTCTCTCAGTAATGGGTGTTTGTAGTTTGCTGTCTAAAAGCATACAGTGTGTTTCATGTCATTGATTTGCCACAAGAGCTCTTCTCAGGCTGACTGCAGTTTCCAAAGCTCACGGCCACAGTTTCCCTGAGTCAACTGTATTGAGGGATTATGTGATAGGTTCACCATAGCGCATTTCAACTTTTGCTTGATTTTGCGTTGCTTTCAAATGGAGTAATGGAGTAAGAAATTACTAAACATCTGGATTTTTGCTTAACAGTGAAAGCAAATCAAAAAACAGAAGTGTCTTGCTGTCCAGGAAAGATATTTAACATCTTTAAAAAAGATTAGTTTAACTAAAGAACCAAAAATATGAAAAAGTAAGTCTTGAGTTAAGTGTATTTTTCTTACTTTGTTGTTAAATTGTGTATTGACTTGTTTTAAGTTTAAACTTTCATTATGTTAAGGCTTAAAACAAAACCAACAAAAACATAACCAGAAGAAAACCATAATTTAACATATGCTTTTTCTAGTGCAGCTTATCTGGTTGTATGTGAAAATGTGACAAAATGCTTTTTCAATTTGACTCTCAGCTATCAGATTTAGCAGGAGTAAATGGAGATGTTGGTGTACGGGATGCTCAGGATGAAACCATCACCTTGGGAGATAAAGGTCAGGATTTCATGTTAAGTGCTGCTTTTCCTGGAAGCGCATAATTATCGTCTACCCAGAGTTACAGTACAGGATAAGCAATAAACTGTAACTATAAACAGAATGCAGTGGTGTGATCTATCTCTATACTGTACAAAAGAGTGTACATGTATATAAGAATGCTTGTAATAATATACTACAGAGAAAATTAAGGCTTTTTTCTTTTAATAAATTTAGCTGTGCTACATTTAGCTGTAAATCCAGGCGGGTCACCTCAGGATACATTATTGTTTGTGTTGTGTTCTCAATGTCATATTGATTGAATCATACTGGGCTTTCTGCAGTATGTTGTATTGATTATGTAGAAAGTATCATGTTTCAGCATCACCGATAGTACAGTAACCACATGCCGTATTTCTGTTATGAAGTCCTTCACAAATAATGTGTTCATAACATTGACATGATCATTTTTAATCTCTTTTTATTACAGTCACTGGTTCATTTTAAATGATCCTGTAGTGTAGAAAATGACAGGTACAGATAAATATCCCATGTAGTCTTTAATTTAATATTAGGTAATTATAGCTTGATGCATAATAAATGGGAAACGATTAGCAAATAGCTTTTGGATAGATTATAGCACATTGTCACACATTGGTGGTTTGTGAAGCATAAACTCGTATAATAGTTACTGTGTTTTCTAATAGATTTACTATTAGATTTCCTAATAGTTTAACTGCTGGCTTTAAACTCAGAAGCCTATGTGAGAGGTGAAAAAGGCACTGCTTGGAACTTATCTGTCTTTGAAAGGCAGTTTGACTGATGGGAGAGATATTGATGGCCATTAGGAGGGGCTGCAAGACCCCCTCGTACACACTGTGTTATTGGCCCTTTGATGTGATTGATGGGTGTAGCACACTAACCAGCAGCCTAAACATCTGTCTTAAGCATGCAAGGCAACAAGGATGCATGCATTTACTACATCTATAGCAAACAACATGTAATAAACAAATCCAGCATCATGTTTGTTTATGACTTTGTAGATACAAATCTGAGAGATAACAGGAAGGAATATGTTACAAATATATTAAAACCATTTTGCAATATTTAAGTTGGTAATGAGATCCATCAATGAAATCACAAGCTTTGCATTAAAGCCAATGACAAAATGTGTATTTAAAAGGATGTTTTTTATCTTGAAGGCCAGAGACTTGGTTTCTTGATTCAGTTAAACATATTTAAAGCCCACCATCAAGTGTTTAAAATGAAAGTGGTAGAATTATTTGAAAAAAAATTGGTGGCATTTCAACAAGGGAAATAACAGGTTTGTTGTTACCTTAAAATACAAGTATTATAGTTCTGCCAATAGGTCAGACATAACAGGAAGCAGAAGTACAGTAGCACAGAAGTAGTGCCCTTATCAGCACTCAGACTGTCAGGCCAATATAACCACCTCTGAATAATACATCAAATCAGATGGTGAGATAATACAGAACAATTGGAAACATTCAGGAATGGCAGCAAAGTGGTAGAGCAGACTGTGACCTAGTTTTAAGCAGACTACTTTTCCAGCTCTCCACACCTGTGTCATGCAGCCGTCTCTCACTGTGGTTCCTGCTTAACTTTTAAAACAGCTGGATGGAAAGTTAAAGCTGAGGATATCACACGGCTCTAAATGTCTGCTTCTGACGAATGTTTTCCGTTTATTTTTTCTGTTATAAATGCCTTAATAATGTCTTCATGTGGATCATTCCATTTAGATGAGAAAGAATTTCAGAAAACCAAGGCAGACTGCGGGTGTTTAGTAAACCTGTCTGAAAACAGTCATTATGTGATCAATTCTACTCGATTACAGGCAATAAAATTACGTGGTTCTCTTTTAATGTAATACTTTCAAAAATCATATAACCTATAGGAGTCGGTCTGTGTGTTTCCTGGCGGTCTGTATGTTTCCTGTAAAGTTAATCAGCTGTCATGCAAATTATGTGTCTGATTTGTCCCAAATTATTATTATTATTATTACTTTTATTTAAAATTCAGGACATAGGAAGTAAGTGGGCAGTAAATAAAGACTGTTAATGAAAGAGCAGTACACTCATACGGCTGTAGGGCACTGGCGTTCTTCCAGGCTTGTATGTAATTACATGACGCTTCCTGGAGGACTTAAAGCAGTAACTTTCTCCTGTCCCCTGACAGCCATTGTATAAAACCCACAAGTCATATATGTGCCGTATGTTATGTACCAAATAGCACAGGCTGACAGCTCCATGCCCTGACTGTCAGAACTTCATTAGTGAATGTCTGTGTAATTGCCAAGTGCACTCTGGCTCTGTCGATGTTGGGCTAAAAGAAAATGAACCGCCTCAATGGAAAGCCATTATTGGACCAAGAGGTTCAGTCTGAGCTGGAGGCACGAGCCCTTTGAGCTTTTGTGTTCTGTGTTGGTGATTCTCTTAAAACATCACTGACACAATAATTGCTCATGCATTCTGAGTGAGTTTGTGGGACGTGGAGCTAAGATTCGCTGAAGAAACAGGTGTTTAGCTTCTACAACAGCTGTTTGTTGTGATTTAGAACAATAAGAGACACTAGACAGATAGAATATAATGGCCCAGCTCACATATGCAACACTTATAGACTATTTGGCATCAAAATCAATGTAATTGGTGCATGAACTGTCAAAGTTGTGAAATCCAAAGTTAAAAATCGAACCAATTGTTTAAACCAATCATATCTTATAATGAGATCTACAACCCTACTGTACAGAAACACTGCAGCTGCACAGTTGCAAACAATGTCATTAGATCCTGCGTGCAGTAGATATCAATGCAAATGTCTGCATGCATTATTTAATGCAGTAATTACAGAGTATCACTTAAACCTGCTGCACCGGGAGAGAATGAACAGCATTCTCATAAAATATACATAGAGATGAGATTTGAACCAAAACCTACATAATGCAGCTAGTACTGTAAGGCAAACCCTTTCTGTGGCCTCATTTCAACTTTGTATCTTGTATCGAACAGTCGACTCCCACAGGAGCGCCTATATGTATTACTACTGTAGCTTTGTGCTTGAGTAGATTAGATTACATCCACTGAGGATTCAAATGAAACATGCAACCCAGGTCTTGACTTAAGCATGTCCCCTTTGTTTTCAAAGGAAGCCTTTTGTATTCAAGGTTGCATCCTATGTCAAAGGGCCCTCTGCCGAATAGATAATCCAAAGATAATGCATAGATACTCCCTTTGCTCAAACAAGACTGGAAGAAATTGAGAGCTCCTTAAGGATTAAGACCACTTCCAGAAAATCTTAAGGGTTATTTCCCCTAAGGGTGATCCACTTACAGCAGTATTTGCAAAGAACTGACTAACAACTTTCCCCCTTTTGAACTTGTTAGGACTTTAAAAATACATTGGGGTCCAAAAGTCTGAGACCTCTAGTGAAAATGCTTTTATTTAGTTTTCCAATTTAATTCAATTTATTATTGAGTTTTTGTTATTGAGTTATTTCATTAACATAACAAATAGAGTGAAGAGTTGATCTGAAAAATAAACATGAACTTTTTAAGTTTTTTGTGTCCCTTTTTGCTTTAATGACAGGATGTGGTCATGCTGACATGGACTCCATGACCCATGTTATCTCAACGTTTGGAAACATTACAAAAAGCATCTTAGGTCCTTAATGGAAGAACATCTGACCTTTTCCACAAATAAATCAACACGATCAATGCTAAAGACCTGCTTAGTTGGTTAGTGGCCTAAAAATGTGTCCTGAAATGTCTGAACCCCAAAAATCTAAATTTAATGCCTTCTGAAAGTTGTCTCAATATGAATTATAGATTTACATTTGGAATATTTTGGGAAAAGTTGTCATTTAAAAAATCAGGTCACTAACATCAACATGATTCATATCAATATAAGCATCATCCTGTTTATATTTCAGACACAGAGGTATATAAAGTTTAACATATGCACCAATTGATGTGGCAAAACTCCACCTGTGTTCAGTGAAATTCAAGCTTTACCATCTGGGAGCTGTTTTATATGTCCTTTTCTGAGAATTGAATTTCTTTGTAATAAATTCCTGGGATTGATTTTTTTGGAACTGAATCAGTGCTTTCATTTATATTCTTAAGGCAGCCTAGTTTAGTTTCTCTCCAAATGAAACTGAAACGCTAATGTGGCCATCAGAAGATGAGTCAATAGTGTGACGTCTGCAAGTTTAATTACAACAAGATAATTTGAATTGCTCTTTGGCGTTCAATAATGAATCTGTAATCTCTCCTGCATTAATCTGTGTTTAAGTTTTTTTTTCAGAAGGCTGGTCTGGAATCAGGCATTACACAGACCACCAATGAACTAATATGCACTAATAAATTAAAACTGTAACAGAAACAGTTTTTCATTTTAAAATAATTTTACCTGAAAAAATTATGATGGCATTAGCAGGTCTTTTTTTAGGTGAGCTGTTTCACAGTTCTCATGTCTGTTATGGAAATTTGAATAAAGAAGTGAGAGACCTTAAAATCCTGTAATATTTGCATCTGACTCTGTCCCGATTAGACACATTTTAGTTCAGAGATATCGCATTAATGATATTTCTGTGGCATTTTAAGGCCATATTTTACATTTATCTACATCTTTATCTATGTTATGTCACTCATTTAATTAAGCTAAAAATGTAATGCTTTTCTTCTTGGAAGACTTCCCTACGAAATTAGTTGGTTGAGGTTCCTTTTTTTAAACGTTTTAAACTTGAAACTTTCTCCATTTAACTTTGGCTATTTAATAAGATTTTAATTAGGCTATTAAGATCTTTGACAGAGCATATGGATGTAATTAGGACTGGTCAGATCATCCAGGGAGGAGTGGACCATTAATTACTCTAAGCTGGGTCTGGGGTTTAGAACAGAGGACACTTTACACTCATATTTCGTACTTCATGATTCACTGAGTTCATAGAACAAAAGAAGTCTATGAGCTTCACACAGTGTCACTCAGGTGACACTACCTGTGCTGCTGAGTCACATTGTGCTGGTGTTAGGAAGTGTTCTTGTTATCTGATTCATACAGGAGACGTTCATCTGATATCTGCGTTTGCAAAACCTGTGCAATGGACTGTTTCAACACAAGTCCTTGAACAATAATGAATCATAGTGATGTCACAAATCTGCTGGTTATTCTTTAAAGTCCCCTTGAGTCATGACACTCTTAAAGTCAAACATCTGCTTTTACACACACACCCACATCAAACTGAACTGAGGAAGGCTAAACCATTAAAACATTTAACCACATCCCATCTATTAGCTCAACGGTGTCCCACAAAATCTGTACATAAGAGTGTGTTGTTTTTAGGTTGCATTGTGTCCTGAAAGGAGATATTTGCATAGTCCTGCCAGTCTGGTTTGCTGGTCTAGCTGTTTTCAAGATGATCTTATTCCATCCCACAAACCTGATAATCTGGACTGCTGTTTTTGTGAAGGCACCTCTTTTTATATAAGAGACATCAATGTACATGATATGATGATCATACATTAGTAATGGGAACTTTTATCAAGCTCTTATTGATGTCTCTTACGCTGTACTGATTTAAATTGTTTAAATTGTTCAAATTAAATCCAGTTCAAATTAAACTGTTTTAAATCTAAATTTAATTTCAATTGCACCAAAGTTTTCTGCTGTTTGGAAAAGCATATTGAGCCCAGAGATTGACAGTCTGATGGCAATAACTTGTTCAAAATTGTGATTGGACAACCTGGAGAGTTCTGATACGTATCTGACCCATGATTGACAAGTCGCTTTAGAACAGACTGTGTCAGCTCAGTGGCAAAGCCATTTACTTTTTGAAAAGCGGCCTGGTTCACTCAGACTCTCACAGTTTCTCCACAATGAAAATCAGCTTGAAAATTCTGCAGGAATAGAAATAAGCAGTGTTAAATATGCAATAACTTTAGGTTTTATAGCGGCCTGTCTCCAAATCCATCCTTGTCTGCATAAAGTTTTTGTCATATTACAAAACGAATAAATCATTATCATTTGATTTGTATGGTTTTTCCCTGGATTATTGAGGTATGGACTTTAAAACAAAACCTCAAATGCTACTAAACAAAAAAGTTTATTTTCTTAAATGCCTTTTCTAATTTAGACTAATGAAAGACAAGTTAAAAAAATGTTTTGTCAGTAGTTACATCAAAATGATGAATGTTTAAACATCTTGCTTGTACACTGGAGTCATTAGTGTTTGGATTTTGGGATTGTAATAGGATTTTTGGGATAATGAGATAATTTGGTCGTTAATCACAATAACTGCCTTTGAGAACTTGTATACATGTGATTCATTGCTTCTGAAATAATCTGACTGGAGAGAAAAAGGAAAAGTGTGTGTATAATCTGTGCTGAAAGACAGACCTTCTTTGTCTTACTAAAGCTCTGCATGTGTCTCGTCGCCATTAAGTCTGTTCTTGTCAAAACTTTAAATTAATGGGATCAGATCGCCATTGGTCATCTGGGACATCACTCCAGCGTACCCAACACCAGAAAGCTAATGGTGCTTAGTAATCGAGCCGCTTACACCAATATGGCTGAACCCACAGCCTTGGCCAGTGCAGGACAATTCCAACCCAACATATGGACAGTGACATGAAGTTTTGACCTTAGCTCTTCTCTAGGCTGAGATTCTAGGGCTAAATTGTTGCAGAGCACAAATAAACATTTTGGAAAATCATAAATAATACATTTGAACTATTTTAAGGGGTTTCTAGGGTTTTTTTGTGTTGGTTTAGTGTTTTATGGGCTGGTTGTTGATGTGATCAGACTGTGATGATCAGGTACATAAAGTGACTTTTAACGCTGCATATTCTCATTATATTGATTTATATTTAGTTAGTTATGTCTAGGTTAGGCTTACTATGGCTAACCTGTTAACTTTGTTTCATATATTTTACATATGTGTCATATGTTGCATATATGGCATATACAGTGTATGGATAAATGTTACATTTATGTTCATACTGTATATGCCGTATGTTGCTCTTAGGTATCACGCCATCTTACCACTAATGTCACATACATCTGTCATTACTTAAACATTATGTAGACATATCCTTTCTGTGCCTTTTGAGCAAGTATTCATCATTGTCATTAATGATTCAGCAACAATGTTCATAAGAACAGGAAAAAACAGGCTAGATCCAGTATTTACAAGTTAAAAATGTATCAATAAATTTTGTGTTTCCCATTCTAGTGTGATAGTTTGTTGTTTGAACAAGCAACAGTTCTGATTCAGTATTTGAATGTCTCCCTCATGGGAGTCTCTCAGGTCTATTCACTCTCTCCCAGATGGAAAAGTTGCCTTGTTTCTGTAGTCTTTTCATTTAGAGACGACTGTCAACTCTTGTCTGTATAATAGCAAAGCATTCTTGCTGTTTTGGCAGTTGTACAGTAAATTGGCCTGCAGGAACCCTCTCAAAGCTTTCTGCCAAATTACAATGTTGATTTAATTCTGAAGCAACTTTGAAGCTTTAGCTTTGGGCTCATAAACATAAACACAAATTTTATTTTGTTGTGAAGCCTGGGTTGTATATTGTGTTATATATTTCTAGTATGGCCAACTGGTATGTGGTGGAGGCCAATGAGAAGATGTTTAGGAGATGGTAAATATTTGATGGTAAATAGTTGTGGGTGACATCATAAGGGGCAGTTACGCCCAGCTAATTATTTTTGTTTTTACAACTAACATATTTGCGCCATGTATGTTTTAAACATGTTACATATAAACGTTTAGTGAAACTGCTTTTTATTCTTCCTCCAAAACCAATCTGGTACCACACCCCACATTTTGTAGCTTTATACCATTGACAGTTAATGAAAATAAAGTGTTCACATTTATCATTGATATTAAACCCTAAATCTGAATGGGAGCAATTGGATTAGGTTTGTGGTCTTACTTAAAAGGCTGGTCTGTACACCCAGAGTAATGGAAACCACTTAAGTCTTATTGCTGATATATTGAGCTGATGACAGTATTGAGTTCTGTGCTGGGGCTATGGATCACATATCAAGTGCAAAGCTATTCATATTATTTACAGTCCATTTCATTTACCTAGCAGTCAATCTTAACGTTTTATATGTCTCAACGTTTCTTATCTAAATGGGTGTGAATGAGTTCATCTTAGCAGGACGTTGGAAATTTCAAATTACAGTGATCTATACAATGGAACAGTGTGGGTGCTTATGGAAGAGTGTGGTCAACTGTTCTCTAAGCTGTCTTTTATAAACTGTTGGGTAAACAGGGAATGAGACACTTTCCATTGTCTTCTGATCTATATCAGCAATTCCAAGAAATTATCTTCTATTTCCCTCTTATCGTTCTTAAACATATCTCAGCCTATAAACACACAAACAAACTTAGACCTGCACACCCTGATTTTAACGATTAGCGTTAAGATTGAACACAAACGTAGAGTCCCGCTGAGCAATGAGTAAATATTTTGTAAATCTGTGTCCCGGAGGGCTACATATTTTTGCTCATGCGGAGATTCCTGGCACAAAGAAAGCATTACTGATCATTTGCAGCAATATTACCCCACACGACGAGCGCAACATGCAGGTAGGAAATGCTTTGGTTTAACCCTTGTGTCTCCTGATGCTGTGTGTGATAAGTTTCAGTCCAGACTGGGTACGGGTTTTGTTTAACATAAAGAGAATGTTTGCTCTGTTTTAAAACAGATGAAAGTTTGTAACAAAGAGCTCTATATGCGTGAGCCTAATTAAACCCACATTCAGACCACACTCGAATGCACCAGCCCCCAACTTAAATTTTTTCCGGGTCACTAATGGGGCAACTTTTCCGGGCGTCTCTGGTTATGTAAGCCTGGGGGTCGCTGGGGGGAGGACTGTGTGTGGGGGCTCCTCCCATCTGCCAGGCAATTAGTGCGTCCTTTGCAAGTATATTAATCATTTAAAGGAAAATTTATATTATTCTTAGACTGCAATTCATGGGACATTTGTTTTACTGAAAATACTGAACTATTTTGATGTAGATGAAGTAATAAACTCACTTCTCATGTCTCGTGTTAATGTGCATATTCTTGTGTATCATTTGTTATAGATTGGTGAGAAACCTTCAAGATAGTCTACAAATGCACATGGAGACTGACCCAAGCTGTTCCACTGTCCTTGAGGACCTGTCTTTGGGTAGAAGTCCACCATCGTGAGGCTCCGCGTGTGGAAAGATCCCTGTTCATCGCATTAGAGAAATAAATAAATTAAAGGAAGGAAAAAGATTTTCATGAGTGGTAGAAGATCCTGAGAGAGAACACTTTGAGACCCGAAGAGCAAAATGCGGACACTTAGCATGACTCGTTTCTCTCTCCCCGGACACTCCCTGTTTTTCCTCATTCTTGTCCTGGTTGGATGGGCTGAAACGATGGATGATGATGTCACCCCACGCCTCATTTTCTCTTACAGTAAGCACATGGATGAAACTTTCATGCCAACACATACATGTGCAAAAAAAATGCTCATATACATGCAGGCAGCAACATGCACTATCAAGCATAACCATAATTAGCAATGTTTTATATATTATTGCTACCAGGGCCAAAGCATTTAAACAAAGTGTGTCACTATCCAAGTTCTATTTCAATTATTTTAGCCCTATTTTAACACTTATCACCTACTGTTAAGTTATGATGTTATGGTGTTTAGTAAATATTTATGCTGGTTACTGAGTGTTTACAGGTGTTTACTGTGAAATACTGCATATAAAGTGGCACAACGGCTGGTATTTCACCCCCAAACACATAATCATTTGAATTAATTTAGACAAACATGATCATCCATATCAAACTGGTTTGACAGGCACTCATTGTCGTTGCATCAGCTATTGTTAGAGTAACACATATCTGGTGATCAATGGATAGCTGTGTGTCTGTCTCCTCCCTTATTGCCCATATGTTTAGATCATCTGTTTACTGTAATGTATGTGAAAGACCTGTCCCCCATAGCAGGCAGGGGTCTATAAATATAAAGCCAGTTCCGAGCCGTTTCATCCGCAGTCAGGGTGCTAAGATGTCTGAGGGGGCTAAAGCCTGCTGGAGACCCTGTCATCTCCCACAGACAGTAACAGTTGCTAAAGTGTTGATAAACAGAAACAGATATGAGAATCTGATTGGTTCATGTTGGCACTGTGTTTACATAACTGCTGCACCACTGTGGCGTTACGTACGCTTTGCATCTTAACATCAATCATCATTGGGCACCAAAGCGTCTATTTCAGGCTCTTAAGATGAGTCAGTAGTCTCTTCAACAACGTAATACTTCCCCTCTTGTTCATAATAATCCATTTGCTGCATCTCTAACATAACATCTGTCATGTTATAGACAGCCCACTTCCTTTCCCATCAATGGAAGACACTTCAGGACGGGCCTGTTCAAGTTTTTGCAGGCTGGGGTGAATTGAGGAAAGATGAACAACACCGACAAATGTGTCTGTAAACACTGAGAACTATAGCTTTAATAAGTTACTATGGTTCTTAATAGTATTCATCACCGAGGCAAATAGGTCTTTTGTGATGGCGAACATTAATGCCCTAAAGAGCAAAACATGGTTTTGTATGCGGTCGTCCGTCTTTGTGTAAGATACAGTCCAGGTATGTGCTCCATTATTAAGTACAATATTTATAGTCAGATATATAGATGTGTAACACTGCAAATCCTTCTGCGGAGACCGAGTGATGGAAGAGAGGAGGCAGGTAATTGTGGGTTTGCTGTGTTTTTCCTATAGTTGAAAGACAGAAAAGTTTAGATGTCAGCATATGTACACCCACCTGTGAGTCCCTTCCACATTTACTCCTCACTTTAAATTGGTTCAGGAAATAATGGTGTTAAACCTGCCTAAACTTGCCCAGTCCCGCTCTCCTGTCAACCCTCCATAAACATGGTCCTCTTCATGTTCCAAAAACACTTTCTTTTCATTTACATTTATGGATCTGGTGTTTACACATTCAGTGTTTACATTATATCAGTATGTTTGTTCGAACCCATAACCTTTGGGCTGCTGACATAATGCTCTATCAATTGGGCTATATGAACTTCTTTTCCTGTGTAGTCACTGTGTCGGTTCTGTCCTTGTCTCTCCTACTCTTTCCACTTCTCATCTCTCTCTTTTTTATATTCAGTCTTTCCTCTTCTCGTCTTGTCCTTTTTTTTTCTTTTTGCTTCCCTAATGCTCTCTAAAGATGGAAGATGCTGACCAGATTTTATCGTAGATGTAGATTATATAAATTTGTTCGTAATTGGGTATATTTTTTATATATTTTAAGGGAAAAATATTAGTGTGAACCTGCTGATGAGTTCCTTTCCCAATGTAAACATTCACTCAGTTGTTGAATCAGATTAGAATCTGGCTCACTGGTAAATAAGAATCCAACAATGTAAAGCACATTTGGATCTACAGCACAGCACACGTTTTCCAAGGAAAGCGGACTGGCTTTGTCCCACCATCCCACTGGCACAAACATTCTCCTGAGGTGCTCCTCCCTTTGCTGGTTTCCACCTTCCCTCCATGCTAATAAAGAAGTTAATCTGGCATGAATAATGAATGGGGATTTGTGTGTGTGTGTGTTAATGTGTACACTGGTCTGGTTCTCATTATGCGTCTATCAGGAAGGATCAGGAGTTGAGGGAAGAAAGTGTACATCTGCTCAGCCTGTCTTCTTTTGTTCCTCTCTATAGTCCACACTATGCTGCACTGCTTAAAGCGTATTAGAAAGCTATTTAAAACGACACCCATAAGCGGTTTACGCTACAGCTCTGTGCTTATCCAGCCAGTTTTCTCTCTTGTAAAGCTGGAAAATGCATTTACAGCGGAAACACAAAGTACAGAAAGATTCTTTGGTGATCTATATTTATATAAGTGAAGGTTACAATCAAATTCCCACCTTGTGTTTCATCCCTGACCTTTACAGTCTGCCTTGATTTATTGGTACAGCCTAAAATTAAAACAACAGCTTTGTCAAATTCATGCACATCGCATGCTGCATGCTGCATTATCCGTGGTATAATATATAGCGTGCACATGCTAGGGTGATCAAGGCTGTGCTTGATTCTTTAAAAGGTTTTGGCTGGAGCTGATCAGACATGCTTAACAGTCAACAAGGCCTGCAGCAGCAGAGATCTGCGGTGCGCGTTACCCATGGAAGGTTTCCAAAACCGAATGCGTGTGGAAACGCGACATTGCTGGAACGAATGATCTGTTTGTAATATTCAGGCACATCCATCATGGAGCTTCTTCTGTGGCACATTGTAACATGAGAGGAATGAATGCTCCTTGTTTACTTACTTATAGGTGTTTTTAACTCGCATATGAAGTAAAACTTGTACATGCTTGTTCATTTGATGCTGTGTTGAGCGTGTAAAGATGTGTTGTGTTTTTTAATATTATCCAATCTAGCAGATCTGGCTGTCTAGTCTATCATATGTTTGTTTATTGTTGTTTTAGCCCAACGTTTTAGTCCGGTGGTGCCTTTAAAGGTAAACTTATAGACGCACGTTGTTAAAGATGGTTTTAAAAAGGGTAAAACCCTTTAAAAGAGGTGTGTCTTTAGAATCATTCTCTTTAAGACACCACTGCTACTGTTTAATCAACAAAGAATTGCTTCTGTGACAAGATCTCATGCCATTTACTCTCATGTGTCTGTTTATGACTCTTAGAAACATGCATACAAACTTCTGTCAGCCTAATTATAGTCAACATTATTCTTAAATTGATAGTAAAATGTTTTCAGAATGTTACAGAATTATAAAGTTTGGTTTAACCAAGCAATAACCTTAATACAACATCTACTATTGGATTTTTGCTACAAACATTTTTGGTAACTTAATGGAAACGTTTTGTAAAGGTTTAACAATCTGAAATTGCTAGCTGAGCAGTAAAAACCTGTGCAGATATGATCTTTAACACAGTACTACGCTAACTAGACAACTGCAGTCTCAGTTACAACATGAAGGAATTTCATAAAGTGCTGTCACTTCACTAATAGAGCTGTGAGCTTCAAAACAGACCCCTCTCATTCTCATTGCATTTCCTTTGTGACTGAATTGATCTTGGCAAAGCTGAAGTATATTAGAGTCACATCGTGAAATACTGCTGAGCCTTACCAATAAATCAAGCCTGTCAGACCTGTCGAGCAAAAACACTCATATAAACTCCTACGCCCATTTGCACCATGTGTTTGTTTGTAAGTCTTGATTCTTGTCTTGTATTTACAGTATTTACTTGTTGGCACCCGTTTCATGTTGCCATGGAGTCTCAACAGTCATCGCGAAACAGGACCATCCTGTCCAGTTTTCTGTACAATTATTGTATAATTATATCATACAGAATGTTGCAGGGTTGTGTAACAGCAGGAGGTGTTTTGTTGTTTTATAGGGAAGTTTAATTGGAGTCTTTTCACCAGTAAATGTTGCCACGCTACTCATGAAAACCATAATTGCACCTTCCTTTGCAACTTGTGGAGTCTTCCTGCTTCCAGATTATTGTAAATTCATTCAATGCATATTTTTTTTTAAACTAAAGAATATCATGTACATTTTTCCTGATTTATTTATTTTTGAGGTGAGTCTTTTAATCTAGAAGTGTTCATGTGGCTTCTGTCAAAGTTTGTTAACACTCAAGGCTGGTTTTAAATGACATTTTTTTTAAATTAGCAATAACGTCTCAACAACATTAGTGTAATAAATTTAGCCTCCTTAGTGCAAGTCACTTAAATGCACATGCATGTTAACAAACCTGAGTAAACAAACTAAATCAAAAAGATGATTTGCTGTTTAAACTGAGAGGCGGGCATTACAATCTAAAGACTGGACTGCCAAGTTGTGTGTTACAATATTAGCGATTCATATTTACGCAAGTGGTCTGTCATACCCTCCCTTATAATGTCTCTTGGTCTGTGCACCAAGCTGTTGTTTAACTTACCCAGAATTCCAAGCTGCCACTTCTGTACTTCTGTGCTAACAAGAAAACACTTGTGCCAACTTGTAAACAAACACCAACCTCTCTATCGATTGTTTTAATGAATCAGCCTCCTTTAACTTAATGTTTTAATGTTGCTTTTTTACATTTTTGCCCTGTTGTTATATCATGTTTTAATATTTCATGTGGTGTTTGAAACTTTGGAACGGACAGACCCTGCTCCCAGCGAGCAGTACAGAACATTTTCGACGTGCAAACTAAGTCTTGCGTCATTCCTTTCTCCTCCACTGGAGAAGCTCAGCAGTCATTTCTCATCAATGTGTGGCATTAATGAAAACAGAGCAGTGTGAGAAGGGATTGTGCAGTTCTCTTAAGCCCCACCCTCCTGGGAAAGAAGTTGTTTCTTAAAGGGGAATTACACTAAAGAACACTGTAGAACAGTTGCAGTTTCCCAGGAACACTTTGCTGACCACTTCCTCTGGAAGTGAGGGAGTGTTTGAGAACAACATAAAATCTTGTAATTTTGTGTGGTTTCAAGTAACATCTGTGATATACAGACAAACAGATGTTGTTTTTGTAGATAGACGCTGTATAGTAAAATTGTACAGTATGTTGTCATTAAAAGGGCATTAAACACACACAAATGTTTTAGAGACACTATTAGAGACTTACAAGCACCCTTATACTTACAATTAACATTCCAATTGTTATTGTCTAACACACAGTGTATTAAAGCCCTTTGGACAATGATTAGAATTACAGTATGACTTGAGTTTCTGTAATACACAGGCTCCTCACTGACCCATGAACAGTTCTGCTTTATCACCATAAAAGCACTGTATGCATAATTTATACCTTGTTCATGGCCTTCTTAGAAGGAGCCTGGATCACTGTCTTCATCATAATTCTTAAGCACTGTTTACAACAGAATAATTGACGAGAGATTGTTTGCTGTACAGACAGAACCAACATCAAACACTGCCCAGGCACACAACACAGCATGTCATTAAGGCAACAGGGCGCCTGTCATTCTCTTGACACCTGGAGATGACATCATTTCTTTCTACTCACCACATGAATTGTTTGCTTGCCACTTGGGAAGCTGAAAGATAATGTAAACACAACTGTTATGAGTATGATGTCAGATTTATATCATAAGGTTTTGAATTTGAAAAAGCCAAATTCATTGTCTTAAATGTTTCAATATTTGAAAATATTTTTATAAAATTACCTTTGAAATTCAGGTTTTATTATTCAGTTTGTTGGTTTAAAGTTGTAAAGATTACTACATTTGAGTTGAGAAATGCAGGTTGCAAATTTCAAATGGTAAAATTCCAGGAATGCAAAAAACTTTTGATGTAACCCAACTCTTGGCAAATCCCATAATTATTAAACTCGAACTTATTTGTTTGTCATGTAAATTATTAACTGTGCTAAATCTGACACCATATATGAGTTTTTTCCATGCCTCAGTTTCCCTTGGGCATTAAGTTTGTTCAAGCGCTGTACAAATATAATTGACTTGAGTTTCTATAGTTGTTACTTAATAAATGCTTTAAGCAAATGTTCATGAGTGCTGTCAGCAACTGACACTGTTGACATGTTACCTGCTGTACAACGTAACTAAAAGCAAACTGTATTTTCTGCCTGATTGTGGGGGATTGCAACAGGCAGGAATCTTTGAAGCATTTTTCTCTGAAAGCTCAAATCATCAGATGTAGCATCTACTTAAATTAACTGTCTGTTGGGGCCTCAGCAAAACACATAGCTTTGATCTTTCATACAGACGCCCTTTTATTTCATGCGATGCTCTGTGTCTCTAATTAACTTTGGGCATGTACTGTTAGAAGAGCCATTGGGAATTCCGCTCGGAAAACCGAACATGGAAGGGATCCCTAAAAGCCTGCATAATTAATTTCTCTCTAAATGGATTAGAAAGCAAAGCGCTACGGATATGACAATCCATTTAGCTTTCTCCAAAGAAAATGACATGTAATTGCATAATGGCAATGATGATCTTGTATTGCTCACAGCAACACAAATAATCTCACATGGCTATAGTATGATTTATTGTCTAAATTGTGGAGATGAGATAGCAATTTGTTTGGAATAAGAACTGATGCCCAGTATTTTCTCTTTAGGGAGGAGTCAGTGAATCTGGTCAGGAACCTGCAAAATGATTCATGCGATGAAACGGGCATTGCTGTGCATTTGCTACAATGACAAGAAGACAACAGAACCTCTGTGCATGGCAAACACTGAAAAGGAATAAGAGTCAACAAGACAAAGACATTACATTTACATTTATTCATTTGGCAGACGCTTTTATCCAAAGCAACTTACAGTGAATTCAAGGTACACATTTTTATAAGGTCTTACCTTCCCCTGGGATCGAACCCACAACCTTTGCAGTGTTAACGCAATGCTCTACCAATATCTACTTATATCAATATCTACTTGTATCTTATAAGTACCTCTTACGTTTGTTGACACTTTGTCCCTCTTTCCCCCCATGAGTGGGAAAAGGATACGCCTTTACCCAGCATGCATCAGTGTAGTTTTGCGGAAGGGAATGGCAGCTGTTGTCGTCATGGAATTGCCCTGTGGGATCTAACCTTTGTCAGTTTAAACAATAATGCCAAAGATTTATTGAGGGAGAGAGAGGGACCATGTTTATATTAATAGTATAGCAAAGTTTTACTAGCAAAAGTCTTTGTACTTTTACTTACTTTTACTAAAATACTTTTTTCATTACTTTTACTATTGATTATACTTTATAACAGACATAAATGACCACAAAATAACTATCACACATTAACCCCTTAGCCTTTTTGTCTTTTTGATTATTATCACATAGCAGCAGGCTAAAACACTAGCAACACTAAAGTTTTTCACACACACTCCTTGGGGTATATAATCAATTTTAAAGTCTGATTTGTATTGTATTGACACAATCACATTTCATAAGTCCGTTTTACACTAATTTGCTAAACAACCCAGAGTGATCATTTACATTCACAGTTGAAATGTTGAACAAAACATTTAAATGTATGATTTTCCGCTAATGGGGGACAATTATTTGCTTCATTGTGTAAGCTACAGGAAGAAAGTCACAGCGTTAGCCCTTGGGACAATAATTGGGGAGCAGTTTCTGTCAGTGCAAATCCCTCCTAAGCCCTGTATGGTACTGGCCTTTTTTCCTTGTCTCGCTAAATAACCATTAAATTTCCCCCCCATACAGTCTGAAATGAATGGTGCCAGTGTTGAGTGGTGCCCTGTTTCGTCCTGTAATCGGAGAGAGAAGAAATTTGAGAAAGACACACAGGCAGAGACCCCAGTAGCCTGGCACTAATGTGCCGTGTTGATCCCCTCCTGTGGTTTAGCAGACTGGATTCTGTTGTAATAAGCCCTCCTGGCTGTGGGCTCATGCTCTATTATTATCATATCGTCTCCCCTGTGGCTCAGGAAGTGAGCGCGCAGACCCTCCGCATCAGCTCCCAGAGAAACAGATGCTTTTAGAGTCTTACCTCAGCTCAAAGTTAACCACAGGAGAATAATCACTGCAACGATTACATGTTCTCTAAGTGAGAACTACAAGGAGAGGATCATATATACCTGCTGGGTGTTTTAAATCAATGGCAGCATTTGTATGCCTGGAAGCCTCTGCGTTTATTATACCATTTGACTTTGCATTAATGTTGGTAAGAACCTAATGCTTTGTCTTTTTGATTGAACTTACTTACAGCTGTCTCTGCATATTGAACACTTTGTCACCTATTCTGTAGCAAAGAAGTTTGTATTTACCGCCTGAAGCATTGATTCAACACGCGTCTTAACACTAGAAGAGTCTGTATCTTGAATTGATGTTGTTGAAGAATGACAGTTCTTCATTCCTGCCATGCTATGGAGAGACAAGGGAGTCGCTTCCAAATTCTCAAGCTGCTTGTCTGAAGTCATAAAAAGTCATGTTTGTTTTATCACTACGTGGAGAAATACTTCATAAGACATGACCTAATCACACCACCCCTGAGGGTTTAAGTTAACGCCCCCTACTGGCAGGGAAGATGCTATTACTTAGCGCTGGTGGTTGTCATGGAAACAGAAACCGGACAGCCTACAGGAGCTGTCCTGATATTGACACAGTACAGCATCTTTGATTAGCAGATGAACATCTGTTTGTGAGCTACATGTGACCACACACACACTCATTCATTCATCATTGATTCAAACATTTGGTGGTTGCAACAAGTTTTATTTGCTTTTCCTTGGCAGCTGCTAGTTCTGAACCCAGCCGTGTGATACTATTGTCTCATTTACTATGAAGTCTGTCTCATGCTTAACTTTTGTACATTTATCATCTTTACAGTAGATTCTGTTGGCTCAGTCTTCCTCAATTTCCTCTCTTTTCTCTGTATCTGCTGATAGATGCAAAGGAGAGGTCGACCAGGAGGTTTTCACCCGATGGAGTCTTCAATTACACCTCTCTGCTCCTCAGTAAGGAGGATAACATGCTGTATGTTGGTGCCCGAGAGACTCTCTTCGCTCTCAATATCACCAATATCAGCAGAACGCAGCTGCAGCGCAACGTGAGTTTTATTTTAGTTAAATATTATCCACAGTTGACAGAGAACAGCATTGATTACTGTATTCTATATGCAGTTTTCAAATGTAATGCATTTTTGTCTTTACACACTATATTATTAGTATAATAATATGGATTAAAAGTACTAAATAAGGTTTATAATTTCAGGGTTTTTTGGGCATGACTTTCTTGTTTCTTGTGTTATTTAATGGAACTTTAAAATCTGATCTACAAATATAAAATGGTCAATGTCACAAATTTGTTTATTTACTGATATAGAAATATTAACAAATTTCAAATTTGACGTCTTCAGTTTACACCATAACATTTCTGTTGTACGTTTTTAAAATTCCCTAACTGTCCTTGTATTTCCATGCTTTAATTCGTTTTTTAATTAGTTTTTCTATTTGGCCTGTGGCCACAGACTTTTGGACCCACTGTACTGTATGTTTGAGCAGCAGTGAAACAAGAGTTCAGAGGAATAATCTGATCACTGCACTGGGAGTATATAAACAACCGCACCCCACTCCTTATGACAGATGATCCAACATTATCTTTCCATATTTAGATCCAGGGGAGAAACTTCTCTATCAACAGACAGCAAGCCAGATATGTTAACACTCAAATACTGTCTCTTGCAAATTAGAGGATATAACCAGCCCTGAACAACTCCCATGACCTGCCTTTTGATATATTACTTGTTTATACTTCATAACAAATTAACTTTTCAAGCCATAAATATATATTTGCTGTTCAGTGCAAATATTTCATAATGCATAATTCACGTTAAACATTACTTAAATGTTATGGGTTAAACTAAAGCATGTTATAGCTAAGGTGACTCATTGTACAATGACATGAGTGTTATTGCATCATGTAAATCATACTGTAAATGCACTGTATCTTCTAAGAATGCTTAATTTGGCTTTGTTTGCATAACACCAGCTTATACCTGTTCATTTTTTACAGTTAACGTGGAACACACCACAGAAGAAAAGAGATGAGTGCAGTTTCAAAGGCAAAGACTTACAGGTTAGTAAAGTAACAGTTCGTCAGACCACTTGAGAATCATAAATCCCACATGTGAACCGAACACGCGGCCTATGTACATCTTTCACTTAGCAAAACTGTTATGGGCTTGACACGTCCACACTGTAATTTCCCTGAAAGCTTGACACTGAGGGCTGTTATTAGCTTAATAATCCACATGCCTAATTTGCTGGCAGATTGATTTGTCTGTGAGAAGGTTGGGATGAATGTTGGGGTCCTGATGAAGACCCCTAAATCACCGCAGCTGCCAGAAACTTCTCCCCGATCTTTATAGGAATTAGATCAGTGATGTGTGGAAAATGTTGAAGCCCAAATAACACGTGTGCACCCTACCTAGTGCGCACAAAGATTTGCCTTTATGGTATAGCAAAAACGTCCCGCCCACCACATCTATAAGCAGCTTCACAGCACAATAGAAAATGTTTTCATTACTGTACCCCAGTTCGCAACAGTAATATTAGAAGTTGTTATTATAATTTGAGCTGTGGGGTCTGATTTTCTGAGAAATTTCAGTTTGGTTTTATTTGACTTCAACATAAAGAAAGTACGTAAAATAACTTAAACTGAGATTCCGATGTTGCAAATTGCAGCTTTGAATTGATCTCTTATTTTTTCCTCTGTTTCTCATGTGTTCCATTTTTCTCTTTGCCTTTTCTCAAACCAGACTGACTGCTTCAATTATATCAAGATTCTACTGCGTGTGAACAGCACTCATCTGTACGTGTGTGGAACGTATGCCTTCAGCCCCATCTGCGCATACATCGTAAGTACTGCGATTGCACTGCCAGTTTTTCTATATTTCACCACATCCCTTCATGCATTTAACAGGCTGCAGGGGAGGAATTAATTATCCATGTAATTTACTCAGTCAATCAAAATCCCCTCTATGAAATACTTTCTTTCTCTCTCCCTGAGGGTAAATGCCATTCGGTTGAGAAATTATTACCACCCTGCGTTTTACTTAGACGCCTCGCTCTGGAGACCGGGCCTGGATCAGTATGTGCACTTGAGGGGTCAACACTGACTGTTAGGACTAAAGCTTCGCAGTGAATCAGAGCTTGTTCACAAACCCATAGGAAGGAAAAAAACTCACAAGAAATGTCTGACTTGTGTCTATTTTTAGTTCTCCAACGAGATTTTAGGAGAGGCATCTGAGACAACATTAATTGTTACATGAGACAAGTGAGAACTTTATTACGTCCTGTAAGTCATAAAGCGTCTGCTGAGATTTCACTGACAAAAAATGCTTATTCGTAGACAGCTGTCCTCAGAACTGGGTCCCAGATGTATGTTTTACCTTCATGCCCTTATAAAGACAGGCTGTGTATAAATTAGCGTTCGTTCAACTTTGTTTTCTTCCAAACATTCTCTTTTATCAGTGCTTTTGGCTCACACACAGTCAATATAATAATACACAGAACATTTTCTTTGCATGGAGAGTTTCCCCTGTTCTTATTATCTGCCTTCACTTATCTCAGTAACATGAAGTTTTGCAAAGTCCTTGTTTAGATTTATGTAACCGGAAAGAGGTCAGAACAGATGAGAGAGTGTATGTTGTCTTCAAAATAACATCTGTTTCCTTTTCTTGTCCAGAATGCATCAGATTTCTCCCTGGTGCGCAGTGAAAAGGGCGAGATAGTCACTGAAGATGGGCGAAGCAGGTGTCCTTTCAACCCTGAATACAAGTCCACTGCCATTATGGCTGGTATGTGCTGTAAAACACGTTTGTTCACTGTGTTTTTTTTGTGTGCGTTTCTATTGTTTGTTGGTTTAAATGGTGATTGATTTACAGATGGAGAGCTGTACACTGGCACGGTTAGTAACTTTCAAGGGAACGAACCCATCATTTATAAAAGCCTTGGCCAGGGCACAGCCCTCAAGACTGAGAACTCCCTGAACTGGCTTCAAGGTAAAATCCTACACAGTACAGATCACTTAGCATTTGCAGGAAGTTGATAAAATACATGCTACGGTTGTGTGTCAAGCAGTCTTCTGTACAGTAATTACAACTAATATGACTGAAATTGTCATGTAAATGTGGTAACATGTATGTGAGCGTGTTTGTTTAAAACTACATAGGTGCAAATTGCTCTTTACATAAACTACAATCTCAGCTCATGGTCAGAGGTTTGGATTAACGCTTGTTTTGTTATTCCCTCAGACCCGGCTTTTGTGGGCTCAGCCTACATTCAGGAGAGTTTGCCCAAAGGCAACGCAGTGGGCGATGATGATAAGATTTACTTCTTCTTCAGTGAAGCAGCAAAGGAGTTTGATTTCTTTGACAACGCCATTGTGTCACGCATTGCTCGCGTGTGTAAGGTGAGGGCCGCTTCGGTGGAAACGGCATGTGTGCGGTGAAGGGGGCTGGATGAGGACCATTGACTCCAGCAATAAAATACACACAATGCATGCACACACAAATGATGCATTGTTGTAAACCAGCGAATGAAATAACGTGCATGTTCACAATATTTATCAAACTTTTACATCGTTAAAATATCATTGTAGTCATCACATATGTCATCACATACGTGTCACATAGCTACCGTCACTTTATCTGCAAATTGACAGAGTTTTTTACAGTGTAAAATACGTAGCAATGTGCACGTTATTTATTATTGCAGAAGTGTGTGTGTGTGTACACAAGCTCACATGCCTATGTGATGGCTTCATGCGTCATACTGCTAACAGAGGTGCGAGAGGTCTGCTGCCTTTTTAAAGAGATTAGAAGGTTTGCGTTACAGAGACGCGCGTTCCTCAGACACTTTTCTTGGTCCTCTTCCAAATCTTATCGCTGGAAATATTAGCATTCATCTCTGGAGTGCAGCTGAAAATTCACACCACACAGACACCCAACATTCACATTCCTCACAGTTTTTTCATTTCAAAGATGAGATGAATAGATACAGCCATTGATTGCGATGTGATTCATTCATTCTGGCTTTTAAAAACCAGCTTTACCGAGAATGGGTACCAACTTCGTCACATTAGCTTATTAAGCTTATATAGTGGCAATAGAGAATTTTTATCTTATGGGTAATTCAGCATTAATGTTTGTACTGTATGTCTCCCTGGTTTGTAATATAGATTATTACAGACTGCATTAAAATGCCTCTTGACATTTAAATAGTTGTCATGCTGGGAGAAAATGGCCTGCTTACGGTATTGGTATCCAGTACCTTAAACAATATCCCAGGAACCCTTTTTTTTTAGAATGCCCCATATTCCTCCTGCCAGTTCAACTGGAGTCCAGCCATGCAGGGAATGAAATGATTATGTCTGTAAACCCTAAATGGTACCTTATCTTCTCTTATATTGTAAACAAATTTAATGACTCTCTCAAAGCCCATTAGCCGACTTCATTTTTATACATTCTGTGATGTGACACGGAACAAAAGCCATTCATGGGCCGATGCACGAGTCTCTTTCTATCACATCTTTGACTTTTCTGAAGTTACATTTTCTTCGGTTACACTGTTCTTCTAAAAACCGCTTTAAGCAGCGAAGCGTTTGTGCACGAGGAGTGATCTGAATCTTAAAAGAGTTCCTATTTAGCCAGCCAGCTGGGTTATAGCACTGACCCTGTCCATTTTAACACTGCATGAGTGGAGCGCCGTGTCTGCAAGATTCATTTGCTTTTTTTTGTCTACCTTGTGATTTAATTTCCACAGCTTTAATTTCTCCCCCCAACTCCAGGCATCACTATATTGTGAACACTGGTGTGCTCTTGCACAGACAACCCTGTCAGAATCTGTTGGAAAGTCTCATTCATATCAGACCATCCATTTACGCTCTCAAATTTTTCCTTATTGTTTTATATTTTCTGTCTGAATACTGCCTGAGGTTTGGGTTTGATCATACATCAGAAGTACCGCCATATTAAAGATTTAATTTGCTGTAATCCTTTAGTAATCCTCTGATTTTCAAACTGAAATGAACGAGTTATGTGGAAGCTGCTGCCTTTTTATGGCATGTGGCAGTTCAGTTCTTTCTTAAAGGGACAGATCACCCAAAATTAAAATCATCATTTATTCACTCATGTCGTTACCAACCTATATGATGTTCTGTCTTTTGTGCTTCTGTGGAGCACAAAAAGAATTTCATGCAGCTTTTCTTGCTGCAGTGAACGTAAATGGTGTTTTCAACTTCCAAAAAAGGCAAAAAATCACCAAACAACAAAAGCATCATAAAAATAGGCCATACACTATATTCCAGCTTTGTGTGAGAAAATACTAAATTGTATGATGTTATTTACTGATGATCCTGCTTTTAATCTTTTTATCTTGCTTGACTGCCACAATTTACTTGAATTGTATAGAAAATAGCAGTTTGATCATTCTGTTATAAATAGCTTCTTTAAAACATAAACACAGAGGTTTTAGAAGACATGAGGATGATATAAATGTAACCAAATGTATATTTTTCCTTAACAAAAATAAAACACTAGTAATAGCGACTTTGTGGCTACAGATTTATGTGACACTAACGCACAAAAATTAGTCTGTATCAATTTATTTTAAATGTGTTTTACTGTTCAGCATTAGGGTCACAGTGCTGAAAATCTTCTGCACTGTTGTTCAGTGATTTATGGGCGTTCCCTTTAAAAGATTTGATAGGAATGTTTTTTTGCAGCGCTGTTAGTAGAAGGCGTTGTCCTTCAGAGTGCTGGATTACAATAATATTATAATGAGAGAAAAGCTCATTTTCTTTGGAGAGCAGCTGAAATCTGGGCTTTACGTAACTGTTGTAGTCAGTCCAGTTCATTTATAGTTTACGTTTATCTGTTCCTCTGGCCATCTCTTTGTTCAAATCTTTCTTTCTGTGCTCGTATTTGATTTAATCTGTCCATATGTTTTTCGTGTATTTAGTGTAACACATTTTACCTTTAAGAGGTCAGAACAGATGAGATTTTTTACCTCATTTTTACCTTATTTTTACCTTTCATTATGGCTTTATCCTTCCGTCTTTTATTTGTTTTTTCTCATTTATTTACTGTGCGTTTTTCTTTCTTATTATTTAAATTTAAATCAACTTTTTTAATTAGACCATATTGACATCTTGGTTCTTAAACAGATAGTTTCTTTCTGGTGTTTTGTAGAAATTCAAAGACCAGTGCACCCCACTTTAAAGTTAAACAATAAAACCTCATGCACAAGGAGACAGGGAGCTTTATACTGTATGAAATTCATGGTATGAGATGAAGCAATCATTCTACCCAATAATTAGTTACAGTTACATCATTCCCATCATGCAGTGATGTCATTTCATTAAAGTCAATGACCTGCAGTAAAACTGATGAAACATTTGTGGTCTGTTGATGGCTAGTCAGTAACGTAGTTTGATTAAATAAACTTCCTTTTTTTGCAGTAGCTTGTTTTAAGAGCCTTATTTGTGCCACAATGAGGTAACAGCATTAGTTAAAGATATTGATATAAAGAGACAACATAGACTAGTATACACAAAATATTAAATAAGATTGAGGTCAGATTTTCCTATTCGTAATATGCTGAAACACAAAACAGATCCACAGCATAGACCACTAATGGGTTAATTCTCATAAGTGGCCTTGTTTTCTCTTTAGATTTAGGCTCGTGATTGGCCTGTCTGTTTTGTTTTAACGGGTCTGAAAGTGCCAAAGTTAAAGCATTTATAGCCCTAGGGCACCAGTCAGAAGAACATACTGTTTTACTGAGTCCTAATGCACAATATGTGATGGAAACAGGAACCTTGACCAGTTTGGGGTCTTGGTGTCTCTCATAAACAGTTACTTTACCTGTTGTTGGGTAACAAGAAAACTGGCTTCCAGATTAGACATCCTGCTGATCCATGTTGTCCTGACTGACAGCATGGATCTGATTATTCAATAATGATTCCATTGATTTTAACAATATGGAACATATTTTGACATATTTTATTGAAAGCTGCCATCATATCTTGGTTTTTCTGGTGCTTCAGTTCGTTTGACTGAGACGTCTGGTTCCCCCTTGTGGTCAGGAATAGTAATAACACATCTAGGCACATCTAAAATCTATTAAACTTGCCATGGTTTGTTTGTTGGGATTTTAACCCATGACCTTTGTGACAATATTGCAGTACTCTACCAGCTGAGCTGCGGAACTCAATGGTGTGTATGTGTGTGTTTTATGTTCACAGGGCGATAAAGGTGGAGAGAGAGTTCTCCAGAAAAAATGGACGACGTTCCTGAAAGCCCAGCTCTTGTGTTCTCTGCCTGATGATGGCTTTCCCTTCAACATCATCCAGGACATGTTTGTGCTGAGCCCCACCAAAGAGTCCTGGAAAAGCACTGTGTTTTATGGAGTCTTCACATCCCAATGGTAATGTATTATAGTGGTTAATGTTCATTCATAAATCATATAGTACAGCGGTTCTCAACTGTCACTGAATCAGGACCAGATTATACAACAGACATTAAGTTCTGGCTAAAAACCCGCACAGAAATTGTTAATTGTACAAAAGAATACACAAATATCTTTAGTAATATTTTTGTGAAATATATACAGTAAATATATTTGTACTCAGCACAAACTATTTTTATTGTTCCTTTAGGTGAACCTGTATTAAATATAGCCTTGCTTGTGTTTTTTAGTTTAGTTTTTGTCTGTGAATTTCAATTTGATGGCATGTCTTGCATTTGGCTCATGCCACATAACTAGTTTTACCAAGTAAAATGGTTGGATGCAGTTTCAACAAAATACAGTATTTTGACAAGCAAAACATGGGAGGCAAAACTGTGACAAATTTTATCTTTATTAGATTTATTGTTTGTAGTTACCATTATGTTTACCTGTTCTTTGTATTTTCTTTAGAACAGATGTGACCTATTTTTAAGCAGTTGAGAACCTCTGATACAATATCTGGTTGTGTTTGTGCTCCTTTGTACACCTAAACCTTTAAAAAAAAGATAAAATTCAGTTTGCTCTCCATTCTGTGCTATTATTGAAACACACCTGTAGTTCAACCAGGCTTTGCTGTATTCAGTGTGGGTCTTGTGGGGACTGAATAAATCCATTAACATGGGTTGAAACAGGAGCAAAAAATACAGGACAGGCATGAGACAGCATGACTGCAGAGGCTCAGAATAGCCTCCCTCTTGTGTTTTCCCACACATCTGTTATGTCTCACATTAAACGAGAAGCCAGATTTTGCATCCTGTGTGCAGATTTTTGGAAGCTACTGTTTGTGTGAGTCAATCAAGCTGTTATTGTATGTGTGGTAATTATGCATAAGTGAGCAGTAAATAAACTGTAAACACATTTTGTCCATGTGTGCAGGTACAAAGGCGCTTCAGGCAGTTCAGCTGTATGCGCCTTCACTATGGACCAGGTGGAGGAGGCGTTTAATGGTCGTTACCGGGAGGTTAACCGGGAGACGCAGCAGTGGTACACGTATAACCACCCGGTACCAGAACCCAGACCTGGAGCGGTATGTTTCTAAGCCTTACAGGCCCTCACAACTTATAGAGTCAAAATACACTAAAACAAAACTGTTATCAACATTGTAGCTGCGCCACAGCATTTCTATATTACTAACTGCATAACAACAGTAAACAGACACTTTAATGACATTTGCTGGGGGCTAAAGAACATTGTGTTTTAAAGAACATCTTGTTTATTGGCGATTGTTTATCTGAAATGAGAATTTGCTAATGCAAGTTACAGCAGCCAGATGCTATTCTCAGACAGCGTCTAGACGGATACGTTTGTGTTCAGGTCATCTGAGTACAAGATCTCCGCCATCACATTTCCAAACTAAACTGGACATTGAGTAGTTGTTGTGACAGCTTGCTGCTCCGCAGATATCACATTGCTTCAGTGCTTTACATCACATGGTTAGATGCTCATCTGATGATCACCTGATAGAAATGTTCTGTTGATGTTTCTAACAGTGCATCACCAACGCCGCTCGGGCTCAGGGCATCTCCTCCTCGCTGCACATGCCTGATAAGGTGCTGAACTTCGTGAAGGACCACTTCCTCATGGACAGCGTGATTCGCAGCCAGCCTCTGCTGCTCAAACGAAACGTGCGCTACACCCAGCTCGCTGTGCACCGAGTGCAGGCGCTTCACAAGACGTACGATGTGCTCTTCATTGGGACAGGTATGGATACAGAGCCACACAAATGGCACTTTCCTGTGGGAATACTTTTTCCTGTCCAAGATGTAGGTGTATACATCTAAAATTGAACCAAATGATCAGCTGGTTGTTGGGATGACATTTATGGTCCTCAGGATAGTTAAAATCAGACTAATACAGTTTAAATCTAGGCTAATGCTCACCACAAAAGAATTTAAGAGCAGGTTTTTAGGCCAAGGAAATAAAATGATAATTAGATTGCATGATTTTAACCATCAGATTTAGATCACAATGGAAAATCTGTGGAATAACAAATATTCCTTATTATGCTAATCCATTTGGAAAAGATGTTAATAGCTATTGATGCAAACCAATGTCCAAGTGAATTAACTTGTTTTTCCATGCAAACCACAGAACAGTGCAGATATTAATGTCATGCTGTCCGGTAGGGCTGTGGCCCAGGCCATTGACTTCAACATCTCATGTCGCTTGTGTTACGTTTCAGATCATGGCAGGATTCACAAAGCCATTAACGTTAAGAGCAAGATGCATATCATTGAGGAGCTGGAAGTTTTTCCAGAGTCTCAGCCTGTTCAACACATGGAGCTGGATGATGAGAAGGTACTTCATCACTTTCACATTCATACAGTTTATTTATAATTGTTTTGCACTCTGGAGAACATAATGCATTGGTGAATTGACATTAGAAGATGGTGTGAGACATCAGATTCCTGTTTCCTCCTTGAAAAACAAAGTCTGCTCAGTCTATACATTAGCCATATATAACTCAGGCTGTTTACATTGGGCATTGTATAGATTATATGTATAATGTTACACTGTAAGAGTTGTTTAGAAACATCTTGTTGCCTCTGTCAATGTAATTATCACCTATTTGTACTTATGCAGACTATAACTACTTATGTCTACAATGTATGTATGTAATATATATATTACAGAGATTTGTAGTTATGTAAGTAGTGGCTGTCCCGAAGAGTGTCCCATTTCTGTTGTTTTCATTTCCAACAGGGGCTGTTGTTCGTCTCCAGCTATTCCGGGTTGGTTGAAATCCCTCTAGCCAATTGCTCCAACTATCAGAGCTGTGGCGAGTGTGTGCTGTCCAGGGATCCATACTGTGCCTGGACAGGAAAGCAGTGCTCAAATATCAGACACACGTCCCCCAAGAGGTTTGTGTGTTTCTGTTACTTACTGTAGAACCCAGCAGAGCTTTTGCAGTCCAGTCATTAAACCCAGCAAACAATACTAGATTGCAAGAATGTTTTCTAAGTTAAGTAATAAAATGTTAAAATATTTCTACTAATGATACTGCAGAAATGGTTTTAATTACTTTTAGAGAACATTAGCCAATCTTGTGAGAATGTTTCTTGTTAGCTGGGACACTAACATGCTAAATTTTATGAAGCATACATAATAATGTACAATCTACATGCAAAAAACATTAATGATAATATGACAGGAGTTCTCTTTAGCAATCGTATTGTTGTTGTTTTTATTAAACCTGCCTCTGCTGATACGCAAAATTCTCAGACATGTCATTTTAGATTGCATAAATAATTTATGAAATAATAATTTTTGAAAAAGTAAAAAAGTAAAAAAAAAAAGTAAAAAGTAAAAAACATTTTATCTTTTTTTTTGCTAGTCAGTGGCAACAAGATGTGGATGATGTTGACACTGCCATGTGCAAGATGAGCGGCATTAACCCTCGTTCTGGAAGACCAGCTCCAACACGTGAGTAAACAGTGCATTTCAACACCTCAACACAATAAAACACAATAACATTTTAATATTTGAGGAGTTTGTTACATCAAAGTGTCATGGAGTGCATGAAGTTATGTCAAGCTATTACAGAAACACTAATTCTTGCACTTAAATATTTCTAACAGAAATTAAATAATCACTGATGTGATGGTTACTGAAAACACAATTTATCACACAGGTGTGCAGCCATGTCATCTGCTGCAATTTCCAGCCAACACGTTTACGGTTCTGCGTTGTGACCTGCGTTCCAAATTGGCTAAAAGGAACTGGAAGTACAGTAATACAGCAGCGGGATTTGTCTACCCCAGCCCTGATGGAGGACTAGTGGTGGTCACCCAGCTGGACAGAGAAGAGATTTATGAATGTTGGTCTGAGGAAGAAGGCTATCAGCAACTTCTGGCTAATTACTGCATTAAAGCAGAGCCCGAAAGCACCACCCTAACAGGACGTTCACGGACACAGCTGGTGCCCCAGGGGGAGGCTATTATACTGCCTGGAGAAACATGGTCACCTCAGAAAACCAAAACGTACTGGAACGAGCTTATTGTGGTTTGTGCCTTACTTGTTTTCTCCTTGGTGGTCCTGTCTTTGTTTGTGGCCTACAGGAACCGTGACAGAATGAAGTCCATGCTTAAGGAAGGCGAGTGCCCCAACATGCAACAAAAGAAGCCACGGATTCCAGGGAAGCACACGGAGAGCCTTCCGTTAAACGGCAACAATATCCCACCCTCCGTTTCTGACCATAAGGGCTACCAGACCCTCAACGATAACTACATCTGCAGTACACCCACCCACGAATGCTCCTCACCTGAGAACAGTAAAAGCTTCTCTGAATCAGACAAGAGACCACTGCATTTGAAGGAGAGCCACGTGGAGATCTCACCAACATGCCCGCGGCCTCGGGTGCGACTGGGCTCAGAGATTAAAGACTCCATTGTTTAGGTCTGGAAAGATGGTGATGAAGTCTGTGGTTTGGAATGACTGTTAAAAAAGTGGCCTCTGATTGAACAGCACCAAGAGAGGAACGGATATAAATGACTGGATTACATACCATCACTGGGATTTATTTTGCACTTTGTCCTCTAATTGTCTAATCTTGGTGATCTGTTCTCATTTCTCAGTCACTGCCTGTGAAGCTCTCAGAGCCATGATGAGTGGGACACAAGACCTTTGTAGCTATGCTAGAGTGTGTAATAGGACACGGATTATGAGACACCGATCAGGTGGTCCTACTATATACCTGCCCAGTCCGTCCCAAATGTCTGATGGCATCTTCGTGAAAGCAATACGATGCCCTCAGGGCTCACCGACCTGTTGTGTTCCCATCTCATCCACAAGTCTGCCACTTAGCCGAGTTGGTTTCATTCAGATGGAACTAGCACTAGAAGATCAACAGGATGACAACTGAAACATTAGCCTCTTAACTAGAATTTAGAACATACTGTAGTGCCTACATCAGAAGATTAGCTTACATTTGATCTTTCAATGGAATATAGGGTGTAGTGATACATTAAAGCTTTGATATAACTTGATGATATATGCAAGACCTTCAAGCAGTATATCATCACAACCTCAGCGCATACTAGGCATACTATGCAAATCACATTAAGGAATCTAAAGGGAGAAGCATTATGTGGAGAGCTAACAAACAACACACAGCTGCTCTAATACAATAAGTGATGCCAGGTCCTTAGTATTCTACACTGCTTCTCAGAGATACACACTTCAAATCAAGTATGCAAGTGAGATTGAGGTACAAATGTGACAAGCCCACATGGTTATTTAGCATGTAGAGGACCCCAAAGAAGACACATTAGCAATACTATGAGTATATACTTAGTTGAGGCACAGATTTAGTTCTAAAAAAGCAGACACAGAAATCTGAAAGCAGTGTCTGTAAGAGAATTACTGTTACACACCCAACCAAAATCTGTCACTAATGGAGTGATAAAGAGCAGATTGTACAAATCATTTAAATAAAGCGTAATACTGGCCATGGAGTGACCAAAAATCCTTTAAAATTGTTTACCGATCCAAATTGGTGGTTTGTTGTGCCAAAAGATTCTAGTAAAACATTTTGGATCTCTCACAAACCTGTCAAGATCTTTACACTCTTGACTCTAAAGTGTACTTGATTTTAAAAAAATGATTGCCATGCTGTAAACTCATAGGATAAAAAAAAATTTGACTGATGTATTTGCATGTGGACAGAGTGGAACTGTTCGTAATCATGTATGTGTATGCATACAGTTATGTGCTTAAGGCTTTACATGCCACTTTTAAGATGAGCTAAGCTAGGAGATCTGTGCTAGAAAAGTGTAACGCGACCAGCAAAAATTTTTTCCATGAAAAAGTGCCATGTTCACTGTATCACCTTAAGTCAAAGGCAGGCTAATACATCTATATGAGTGGGAGCAATGACGTATTGGTATATAAAACTGTTCATTGTAAAATGTCATCTGCCAGAAGAGCTGGTAGTGTTTCAGTTTCATATTCCAACAGTACATGGCTGCTGCAAAGCAATGAAAACCACAAAACAGGACACACAAAAACATGTAAGTTATTATAGCATATCATAGCATAGCGTCAACACAAGGATCAGTGTAAAAATGTATAGTTAAAAACACAGTTTTTTGAGATGAAAAATCTCTTCACTATCATTCACAAAGACTATTATCACAAAAAAGGAAAAATTCCCAAAGACAAGCGTTGTATATTGCACCACCCATGCGTGTGATGTATGATTTCATAGTCATGGATCTTAAAAGGTCATAAGGACATTTATATTGTGAATGTAGTTATGTATTAATTGAAAGTATTCCAGAATTATTCTTTCAATAGAAACATTGTGTCTTATTTAAATTTGTTCTTGATGTGCAAAAGCAAAATATTTACTTTAACATCACCTTGTAAAGTAGCTGTGCATTGGGGAAGCTACTGTTGAATGAAAACTTTGATCACAAAGTTGAGTAATTGTATTGTATTTGCAAGAGGAGGTACTGAAAGACTTTTAATACTATGTTTGGATGGATAAAATTAGCAGCATATTGCTGCTTCTAAGTAGAATGACTTTTGTATGATTTTTCTTTATTGCACGAAATGTGGAAAATGTTCGGAAGTGTCTGGGAATTATTATTCTCCTGACAATTCTGTAGCAAGTACCAGATAGTTGGTTTTCTAAATGCTTACAGGCAAGATGTTGTGACTCAAAGGTCGTGAAAAACAGATGTAATCTTGTAGCCTTTTTTGATTCAAACACAAGAAACGAAAAGCAAACCTCACATGCATGTCTGCTCTGGTGGACTACACAGTAGATTAATCTAGTACCTTGTAAAGTCGCAAACCACTGTATATTAAATGGTTGTCTGTGCAACAGTCCACTGCAAGGGTATATCTCCACTGTGCTAATACCTCCAGAGATCTGCTAATGTATACATCAATCACTCACACAAAACACACTTACAGGTTATGTTTAAAGCACAAAAAATGTATATGTAACAATGATTTACACATATTCTGACCTCTGTAGGAAAATCACACTCAAAATTCCATGCAAAAATTATTTAAATTTTGTTCTTTAGTAAATCATCTGATTTTGATCACTAGCGTGCCGTTTTTACAGAGTAGACAATGTGAAAAATTCACTGTACATCAGCTGCTACCTGCAAGTGGTGATTTAGTCACATATAGATAGTCATTCAGTATAGTCACATATTTCTCTCTATTTGACATAAGAGTTATTGAACAGTAGTCTGCTACACTCTTAATCGCTCGGATACATTCTTTATAAAGGCGCACTAAGATGAACTATTGTAAGTTAATGTCTTGTAAACTTTAATGTAAAGGTGTATTTGTACATTTTGCTGCCAATGTAAAGAAAAAACTGTTGTTAAATGTATTTTTTGTATTATACATCACTACTGTTTCGTTGTTTTTATTATATTGTACATAAAAGCACTTTAATTTTAATTTTTTAAATAAAAGAAATAAACCCAAGTTATGATTCAAGATTCTTTCAGAAGAATTACAGTGATGGTGAACTGGTGTAACTAACAGTGCATTGTCCTTTTCAACCAACAATATTTAATCAATTTAATAAATGTAAATAATAATTTTTATTCTATAAAATCTAAATTAATGTAAACAAATATGATTAGCCTTTTTGTCAATATCCAATTGACAACATTTATTTGGGCCGTATGTAGTATATTGTCCATTTTAGATCATTGTATTCTGCTAAATTTGAAGATACTTTTACAATGTCACAGTTCTCGTGAAGTGACTGTTTTACCTTAATAATACTGCCACCATGTGGCAGTTGTAATGGAAAAGGAAGCGTTTGTTTACCCCACGTACATAACAACGGGTTGTGTTATGTGTGCCGAGATAAATAAAATAACAACCATATGTGACTTGTGTCAACGTTAGTTCAAATGAACAGTTTGCTTCCTCTCGGTTCGCCCCTTCAGCAGCTTGGGTGTGTGTGTTTGTCTGACGTGGGTTAAAAGTTAACTGTGACTGAATCGTTTGTAAACACTTCGGTTTCGTTAAGAATTAGGTGGAGTACTCTTTAAACAATGACTCGTTCAGTTACCCAGCAATAAACAGAAGAAATAGCTGAGGAGTTTCTTTGTGATATTATCCAGGTGGGAAACTGTGGCATTGGCAATAATTGTTATATGGTGGCAAACTGCTAGTACAGTAACTTCAGTAAATTACACTGAGGTCTTCTGAAGGCACCTATTGGGTGTATCCAAAACACTTAAGCAGTCAGATGTCCTTCAGGAGATAAGGATCAGTCCACACCTGGAAGGAAAATAAAGTAACAGAATGCGATGATAGCGCTGGCATGCGACACGCCTACGTCCGCCGAACGGCGCTTCTGACGTCACGTTCATGATGCGCCGCGGTGACGTCACATTTGAAAGGGTTTAAGATGACAGTAAAGCATTTTCTCTGTAATTTTACTCTATTGTAAAATTGTTAAATTCATATATAAATATAAATATATATTAAATTCAATTTTTTGTTGTACAAAAAAACATTTTTTGCCCGCTTTATTGTTGTTGTATAGTGTTGAGATTCATTGTATTATCTTTAATTAAATCAATGTATTATCCGACTTACAACTCAGGGACTATTTTACATTTTGCCTGAATAAAGTAGACAAATGCGCTCAAAATGCTGACCAAAATGCGCAATTTAGTGCGCCGCAAACGAATGTAAAAATGATGAATAATGAATGAATGTTTAAAGCATATGCTTAAATTCACAAAAGTTTGCTATAACTTATGAAGCCTGTGATTGTGGGCTGGCTGTGAGATTGTTGGGCACCTGCAACAACGCCTACAGTCACAAACTACCCAATGGCAAACAACCTGAGCTCAACGTGCTGCACCACGGGACAATTATCTATCACCCAATCGTTCAATCCTTCATCCAACCCGTCTTTAGTTTCAAGCGAGTTTTCAGCGCACCTGTGGGTAATGCGTATGGTGGTCGCAGATCTGGTGTTCGTTCCTCTTCACAAATTCCTCTTTTTCTTTTCGTCTGTTTTTATCACTTCCACTTTTTGGAGAGTTATCGGCGTATCCAGGTGCATTTTGAATAACCGTTTGTCCCCAAGAAATAAACGATGAACCAAAGTGACCTTAGAAGACTTTTTGCGGCATGTGACGGGAATAAATCGGGAAGGATTGAATTCGAGGACTTCACCAGTGTTTGTACGGAGCTTAATGTCCCTGCTGGCGACATCAGGACTTTATTTAACAAGTTTGACCTGGACGGAGACGGATACATTAATTTTAATGATTTTTCAGCAAGTTTTCAAGAAGTGTCCGAAGCTCTGAATCTGGCTTTGTTGGGTAACAACTTGCAGAGTCAAAGAAGCGCTTGGGATGAATTTGAAAACACATTAGACGGGGATGTGGCCTTTTATATGGGAAGGTATTGAAGTTTAGAGCACATTAGAGCTCATATTACCTTCCTGTACGTTACCTTGAACTGTATGTGTGTTTTAACTTTCCGCATCCTGTTTTAAAGGCGCCACTTATTTAAATAAAAGGGGGCTCAGCTGATCAAAATCTTTGCCAACGCAAACAGATTCAGCCGACGCCTTGCTACACTACACCTGCCACATGCAGATCCTTCAGTCTTTATGAAATATGTGTTTAATAGCTTGTATTGTGTCTGCAGGCAGTTGGACTCATTGAGTGAGTTGTATGAACAGATCTACTCCACATCAAACGAGCTGTTACTGCAGCAATATGAGGATCTTATTAAGGGCCTTGTGGCTGAGACCAAAGAGCACAGGATGGAGAATGAACAGCTGGAGACCAGCCTAAGAAGGTGAGGGACATTTAGCCTGCCAAATATCCAACAGGGATGCTGTTGTAAACGGAAACAGGTGTCGCTACAGCTGGTTTATCTCTAGATTCTTACATAATGTGTGATTATGGTCAAGGCGTTCCCACTGCAACTGATGTATTATGAAGGCCATTAATGAAGATGCAATATGTTGTGCTTTGGGCAACTGGCAGAAGTCTCTTAACAGTCCCATTACACTCTAAATGAAGGGCCATCAACATCCATTCTTTATAATGTGTGTGTGTGTGTGTGTGT
>JBAJNP010001563.1:0-59450 GCA_036877545.1 Yasuhikotakia modesta
AACGGATTACAATCTTCATCCAAACCGACCAATGAGAACAATGAGTGAATAGAAGCATAATAGCTTCAAATTTTTATCAATGGGGCTACATTAAAATTATAACACTTACTGTACATATTACTGTTTTGATGTACTTAAATTCGCTTTGAATAAAAACTGATACAGCATTGTGTATTTATCAGAGCCCACTGCCCACTGACACTATCATCTCAGGGAAGAGCTACAATTTATGACAACAGGGTCTAATTTGTATTTCACAGGAGAAGATTTTAAACAGATGAAAGCATGCAAGTATTTATAAACACCATCATACTAAACCAGAGATGTAAGCTGTGTAAACGACAGCATGCCTAAGAATTAAGGAGAACATAAAGATTACAAAATTGTTTTGCTAAACTGCATCTGAGAGCTTTTACTCATTATGTAAGAATCTCACCAGCAGAAACAGCCATTAAGGGAAAATATATGCATACAAAATTAAATGGTTAAGGGAAACAGAAACGGAAAGACACGCTGTTTAAGTCAAGGAACAAAAGCCCGGCTCAGAACGTTAAGTGGACAGTTTATGGGTCTGACACACTCCAGCTCGCTTCATTAGAACATGGTGCACTTTGCTAACGAATTTGATTGGCTCTCTTATAGATTTAATGGCTGCGGTTAATTAAATTGAATGAAGCCATAAAGAGAGACAGGCTGATATTGATTTACACAGGTCTAAAATTATTCTATCAAATCATTTTAACCGTGGATGGAAATCCTGAGGTCTTCGCTAACGCCCATAAATATAAAAAAAACACGACAGAGCGGAAATGGCATTCAGGTATTAATTTAAGACAGGCCGTAAATCAAAGTCAGAGATTCACAGAAGTCTGAAAAAAGAACATGTTTTGTGTGGGAGAGATCTGACTAGTGTCTCCATACAGGAGGGTCCGGGAAACGCCCCCCATTCTTTAAAATTTTGTCCCAGGCCCCATACACTTTAGTACTGGCCCTGTCTATACCTATACTGCTAAAAAAATTCACTTAGGCATTTAGCATACACTGTTATCCAAAGAGACTTAGGTGAGAAAAAAGTGATTCTCAATAAAGTGAGAAATGCTTACTGAGAAAAAGTTACAAAGTTCCAACAATTTTACAGTCAAAACTCAAAAACAATGCAGCGGTTTGGCCGAAATGCAAACAAACAAGTACTACAGACAAGCCACCATTTGAGTCAAGCCAAATAAAAGCTCTTATGTCATCGTCTTACTTCCATCATCAACACTAGCTTCTATCCATGTGTAAGACTGAGGCCCATCTGTTAAGTGTTTATTTGCAGTAAACAGGACCCTCGTCCCCTTGCTCTTCTCTACCAGCTGCTGCACGTTATGCTGAGTGCCCACCTCTGTCTTAATTGACTCGTGCTGGTTGCAAAGAGACCCCCAGAGATGGGGTAGCAGAAGGGGCAGATGCGGGCGGCTCGGTGCGCATCCACCCAGAGGCTAACCTGCTTCTCTTTGACTGAAGAGTGTAATGCCTTTAGTGTGCCTGTAAATTCTAACCAGTCAGATTAAACAATTATGGAAGAACATTTTTAGCATCATGGGAAAGTCACACTCTCACAAATGATACTTTGTGCTCTCTCTTTCATTAAACCAACAACATTACGGCTTTAAATATACAGCTTCTGTACTCCGTATATTGTTTATTGGAATTGCTGCATTGTAAACCAAACATGATACATAAACTGGACTGGCTTGTTCATCTATTCATGACACATTTAAAGGTTTTATGAATTCAGATTTACTGTGCATGAATATTTACTCATTATAGGATCATGTACAGTTTGTTTACACTCATTTGTGGGTAAGTTGTAAATTTAATTTATTACATTCTGATTTAATTTCACTAATGAGACCATTAAATGCAAATTGACCATCTGCACATTATTTGAGACGCTCTGAACCGTGTCCAGATGGGGTATAAAACGCGTGTACATTTACACCACAACCACAATTACATTGGACAAATGGACACTAGCATTATAAAATACAAAAAAATGCTTTTCGGAAGAACGTGTGCTGCTTACCTCAGTGTAGAGAATGGTCAGAGCTGTGAAGTCCCATTTTTTAGCATATGTTGGGTTGTAACTCAATATTGCCTCCTGTAAGATAATGAAAATTTAAAGAATTTTTTTCATAATTCAAAAAGGCTTCAGCAAAAAAAACCCTAAGTTTTTAACAAGCCTCTGCCCACATTTTTAGTTGCTGTTCATATCTATGGTAAGGAAAAAAAACAGCAAGTTGCTTAAGTAAAAAGCTGCTTATAGTAGCATTTTGTACATGCTTTAAGGAAACAAAAAGAGGGATTGTGTACTTTGAGCAATTCTGCCACCCACTGGTGGTTTTCACATTTTTTATTTGTCAACAAAAATAAAGCATAAGTTAAATTTATTAATGATTTTATTTTACAAGCAATGCAAACCTACACTAATATCAAGTGAGCCTTTGCAAACGTCTTCCAAAGCACTACAAATCAACTTCCAACGACTCTGTAATCCACTTCCATCCTAAAAAGAGATGAGAAATCACATCATTATATTTATCACATAAACTGTCAGATTTGTTTTACACAGGAAGTTACACATTCAAATACACTTCTGAGCTTCAAATAAACTATAAAGAGGAAATCACCTCACGCTCCACAGGAAACAGGTTCTTTTCTGAACATGGCATCTTCACAGTCATCTCATCCCAGGAATCTCTGAATTTGCTGGGATATGAAACAGGAAGTTCATCTTTTTTAAGCAGGTCGGTCTACAAACCAGAGGATAAAAGATAATAATATTAGTTGTTTATTTAACAATTATTATTTGCATGGAATTACAACCCAAAAGATAAATATACTGTGGCTTGCAAGTCAGTCCAACACAGTCCAACTCTAATATATATATATATATATTATCTAATCAAGTCGCTTTAGATAAAAGCATCAAAGTAAATGTATTTCCCCCCATATAGCAACACTCAGTCCGATCCGGCCCAAAACTAATTTGCTATATGGGTTTAGGGTCAATCTAAGTATCACTTCAGCCCAAGTCCTTTCAACACAACATCAAAACACTGAGTTGTATGGTGTGCAGGCATGTGTCATTACAGTTAAAGTGACAGGAAGCCCTTAGGCTTTGGACGGGAACATTACAGTGTCAGTGTTGAGTGTTGTGGAGAGCACGGCTAACCCTGATGAGGACGCTGTGATGGTCTGTTGCTCTGAGAAGAGGGAGGGGCTGTCCACACTGAGGCATTCGTCTAAGCTCCGCTATTGGAGTTCCAAGCCACTTCTTCTCCTCCTGCTTATCCAACTCTTGGTGGCTAAAGAGAAAACATTTTTATTTGCATTATTAGAATTGTAATACAGTTGTGTTTGTAACACATTTCCACGAAACATTGAATCAATATTTGAATTCTAGGTCCATTTAAGGAAATACTTCAGGTAAATTTCAGAAAACGCAGTACCTCACTGAAGATGATGTCTGTGTTTGGTTACAATTAGGCATGTCCTCAGCGGGAAGATTGGAGTTTTGCTCTGTATCATCCGTTTCCATGTTTGTCACTTCAGACGTGTCTTTGACGCTCTCCTGAGTAACGGTTCCTGGATCTGGGACTAGTGTTTTGGTCTCCAGCAAGTCTGGGCAAGCAGAAGGTATTTCATCGAAACTTATGGGCACAACAGCTTTACATGAAGGGCTCACCATCTCCACATCTGTATCGGGGGTGTCATTTGCATTTAAAGATAAGATGAGGTTTTGTGGCTTTGTCGTCTTTGTGGAAGTCGGACTGCCAAGCTTTGAATCTGGACAGCTTAATTCAGAGACCTTCTCTCCATTGCTTGACATATTCTCAACGGTTGCATCATTGCTGTTAGCAGAATTACTCAACACGATGCCTTTCATGTCCTTATCATCGTTCGGCAAACAGGGCTTTGTCAGGTCCGGCTTGGCCTCATCTTGCTCCTTTTGTTTTTTGGGTAATTCACTTTTATCACTTTCTTTCAAGGCTTCTAGACTGTCTTCCTTCGGTTTGCTCTCAAGAGACTTGTTGACATCACTTTCTGAACTCTCAGACTTTGAGCCATCGCCACCACGGCTGTTGAAGAAAACAGACAGCTGCTTTAGAATTAGTCTGTGACCATTTTAAACACAAACCAAACAACATCACCAGCTTACCTGTCAATTTCCTTCTTAGATTCATCCATATTCACTGCAAGCACACGGCCAGCCGAACTACCCTCTGTAACAAGTAGTTACACCACAACTGAAAGTTAAATTAGTTCAAGTACTTCCACAGAAAACGAGCAGGATTGCAGCAAGACTCGTTTGATGAAAAGCGCAATGACAAACACACAGTGTAGGAAAGTTGGTGTAAAAACTGCAGTGTATTTGAACAGAAGCAGGTCAAATGAGATCTGCTTTTAGTTTCAGTTTCTTCGTATCAACGTGAACCATGTGTCTGGGCGCCCATACGTTCATCTGGACACCTCATATTTGTTATATTAGTGCATGTCACAATATCATCTTATAAATAAGCGTATGAATAAGGTTTACAGTCAGTAGGTCTATTCCGATATAATGTTAATAGGCTAGCACATATAGAAAACAAAAGGCAGGTCAATGTTTGCATGGTATCTCAATGTTTATACATCAACCTGCAGATACCTGGTGAGATACAGTTCAAGTACATTATAAACACCCGGCATTACAACCTGGTATTACTTATGCTATAGAAATGGCAACGCCCATTTATTGCATTATTTTAACTTCTGTGAATATGACAGATTACGGATTAAACCATCATACTTGCACTTTTATTCTGCTTTGTCTTCGGGTCGCCGTGCACCTCACACACATATTCGAGCACCGAAATAAGACCTTTATTTGCGATGGATTTCAGTTTATATCGCCCTACAGAAAAGAAAACCCTGAAATTTAACTAAACACATAGAAAGGAGCGCATCACTTCCGGGTCGGGAAGGCGCTCGCTGATTGGGTGAGCGCTTGTCACGTGACTAAAAGCGCTCCTGGGTTTCTATATAAGTTCAATAGCAGCATTTTCTTCAACAATCTTTTGATCTTAAGTGGCAACTTACGGATTCATTGAAGTTACATGTTTATTAAAGATTATTTTAAGAAACAATATTAACAGTTAAAGATACTTTTTAATTTTTCTTTTAAATGATTTGTTGAAATGGTTCCTCTTCAGCATATGGAGAAACGAAAGTAACTGCAAAATGGCTTCATTTGAAAGACCTGGAATAAAAACTTAGTTATTTGAGTAATTCAAGATTCAAGATAAAGCAATTTTTCATCGATTTGGTGTTTTAATGAGTGATTATTAACACACTGACCTAATGTAATTGTTATATTATTTAAATATTCAAAAATATTTACAACAATAATGATTAATAATAAAATAAATGATATTATTCCACTGTGTGTAAAAACAGGATACAAAACAACAAGAAATAGTTGTTTAATGAAAGAAGTAAATACATCAATATTCATTTAAAATGATATGTTTGCAAATAGTGAATTCTACTGTGTGCAATGGATAAATCTTTTAACTCTACAACAGCAGAACATGGCAACAGGCCTTTAACTTGAATAAGCTTGTTGCATTGTTGAGAAAATGAACATAAAACATAGTGCAACTTTTTGCAGTATTGTAAACCGTCAACCCAGTGTAGTTCACAGAAATAAAGGAACAACAGCATGTTGAATAGGTTTTGCATTTAGGTTTGAAAAAACACAAAAACCAGTTTCAGTGTTGGCTGTGTCCTATTGCAGGTTGCTTCACCAATATTTTGAAATTCTACTATTAGAAGGGCTTCACAATTTTCATGGAGATGTAGTTCTGAAAAAAACAATGATGGATGTAAGACAATGGACGCAATAACATATACAGCCATTTCTTATTGTTTATACTTTGAAAAGACTTACAGGGAAGGAGTACAACAGGATTCCGAGAAACAGGATCACCAGCGATAGAATAAGGAGTCCAATGAAGAGCCACTTAAATCTGCGCCAAACTATGAACTTCATGGTCTTACATGGATTTGTAAACCAAAGGAAGGACGTATCTGGACGGCTGTTGAAACACATTATAACATGTTACCACCTCACATCATCCAATCAGGCATGTTGCTAATGACTGAACTTGTCATGTTCTTATACTTTGGTGGATCTAGTTTGGGGTTCATGTTGGGTTCATCTCGTCCCTTTCCAGCCGGTCTCTCCTCAGCCTCATTCTCCTCCACCACTTCTAAAGTCATCTCCACTTTTCCCTGAACCAAAGACAACACCTTTTAGCATAGCTATGAGTATGTACTTACAGCTTGTTGCAAATGTTCCTCATGTTATGGATATTTCTATTATTATAGACTCACTGCAAGTTTTTTCTTGCCGTTTTCCTCCATGGCACATGGCCACCAGCCTCTCACTGACTTCTGGGAGAAGAGTGATGTTGGGGGAAGGCTCTTGCCTGTTTGGGTTAGCATACTTAAGTTACACTTCTCAGGGGTCTTAGAGGGGGGGATAAGGTGAAGCAGATCCAACTCCACTGTGCCTGTTTGAGAAAACGTGCTATCAGAAATATGATCAAGCATTTGCTTTCACTGCCAACCCAACCCACGTTCAGTCAACAAAAAAATCTCCAACAATTATTCTAGAGAGCTTGCTGTACAATCCAGTGGCTTTATAAACTTATGTGAACCATAACATTCACCTAAGTAATCGTCCAGGGAAAATTTGTCATTGTCCCAGATCTGAATGGTGAGTTTCGGAGGAATCCTGAACTCTGTTTTGTCTAGATTCCAAAAGTGTTCCTGAAAATAAATGCACATAAGCTTGCTTGTAACTATTAATGAAAGCATGTTTAATATTTGTTTAATGTTTCCAAAGTGTTCACCTTTCTAGACACAAGACACAACTGTTCTGCAGGCAAGTAATCAATGTCAAAGACAAATCTCCAGTTGAAGTTTCCATCGCCATCCAGAGACCTGTAGTGGACATCAGTTTTCTGCTTGTCCCCCTCCATGCCTGGCATCCATCTATAAATGCATATAACAGCAAATTCAGTCTCATGTATACATCAAGAGATTTACTATTGATGATACAGTGACTATACATTAGGCCAAATAAATAAACAGTGTATGTTTAGGATGTTGTGTTCATGTATACTGTATGAAGCAATCACCCTTTTACATAGATGTCACTCATGTTTTCTCCTGTAATGCTTTTCTCATCCAGAATGACCTCAGTCGTATTCCAAATGATGGCTCGCAGGAAAAACCTTCAATGAAAGGGAACATTAGACAGAAATACACACAGTCATTTCAGGAATAATACACATTATTACACGCATACTTTTTGGGTTTGCGAGGAGTGATGTCACAGAGGGGTCCTGGAATACCAAGGCTTTTTGGGAATATTTCAACCCACATCTGAATTTTTCCCTGCAAAGACCAAACAAATGTGAGTAACACGTTGGACAACCATCACTGCATTTAGGGCTGAGGTTATGAGGCTGACCTGTGAAAGAGAGGGCTGATAGGTGCTATATAGGGTCCTGGTTTCCACATGCTCGGGCACAAGGCCTTGTCTTCTCAAAACATGGAGGCAGATTCGCTCCTTCGCTGGGCCGAGGTGTGGGTGGATGGTTTTGTTGGCCTCTATGAAAACATCCAAAAAGAACATCAGTTCATATTCATGTATGTGCATGTCCAATCTGAAGGGGTGAATGAGCGTACCCAAATCTGCAAGCCTGTACTCGCGTCCTTCAAAAAACACAGAACTACCATCATCTGCAATGTTAGGAGCAGCAATTCCTCTCAACCTGGCCAGATTCTGTAGGATCTGAGATGGTTTGAGCTGGTCCCTCCACTGGTTCACTCCAGACCTGTTCCACACACATACAGTGAGAACAGTGCAGCAGGGGTGGTATTAAGGTATATGTCAGAAGATCATAAAGGTCTTCTGATAAAGGACAACTAGAAAGATAAAGACTTACACACAGTAAGATTTTGGGATTCCACAATGTGAGCCAAACCGAGAGAGAAGTCGGTTCTCGAGGTCTATCACTGTCTCCCCAACCTTCTCATCAGAACTGAGCAGGTCAAAATCATAAACGCAAATCTTCAAGTCTTTGTCTTGTGGAATGTGGCAGCTCAATTCAAATGCTCTGTGAACATACAAAACATAACAATAGTTCTTCAGTGTCACAATAGGATTTCCAAAAAATCTCAAAGCCTCATAAATTAATGTCTGACCTTCCAAAATCTGGACTGAGGGTGTTTGGTTTGTAGTGATCTCTGTCATCAATGATTTTCTTTCCCAGTGAAATCTTTATGTAGGGATCACACTACAAGCACAAACATGTAAAATTACCAAGTTACCAATCAGAAGGTTTCCTTGTGGGATGTTCGTGAGCTCTGTATAAACTCTCACCTTGCCATTGTTGTCTTTGGGCTGAAGGTCAAGGCAGCGTATGATGTAGATTCTGACCAGGCATTCCTGAGGGCAACTCTCAGGCAATTCCCTGAACTGCCGTGGTGGATCTGATACATTAGGGTCATCCGGTAGGGGATACACCCGAAACGACCCCTGTAAATGCAGTCATACCACAACAACATTACTAAAGAAAACTACTAGGACACTTGAACTAGTAGGATGCTTGATTGCCACCAGATGGCAGTCTAATATCACTTACTGTATATTGCTGTATTTGGCACAATCTCTTGAGGCAACATTTCCCCACTGTTGTCTAGAATCCAGTCTACTTGGTAACTTGCTATTTAGCTTTAAATGCTTTTAAAAAGTTTATAGTATTACATGTTACAGTGCACCAGTAGTGGAACCTCCTTAGCAATTTAAAATTAAGTGCCTCTGTGAATAACAATAGTAAAAGATTGGGCTTGTGATAGCAGTACAATTCTCAAGTTTCAACATATCCCCTACTTGGAATGAACTTACCACATTTGTGTTAAGGGTAGGGTAAACAAATTCAGAGAGGTTAACAAAAGCAACAAAGCTTTGAGTGCTTTCCCAAGCCACGCCTTCTTCCAACACATGAACTTATATATAGCAAGAACAACATCCTATCATTGCATTTGGGCCGTGGACATTTCATAGTTCTTGTGCCTTCCAAAGATATACAATTGTATACATTTTTACTTTACATTTACTTTGAACCAGAAATAATGGTATATCTGGTTCCAAAACTTTGAACMAAAATAATGAAACCACCACCCTTATAAACGCCACRTGGAAAAGCTGTGGCTATTCATGTCACAAACTTGCCTTAAACTCTCCCACCACAGTTGGGTCATCTTCCTCATCCTCAGTTTTTCCCCTCTGCAGTTTGAATGTACTGCAAAAGTCCGTCAGTCCCCGGAATTCCGGAACTGCCTCAAGCTCGGTTTCAAAAACCTGAAACAGACACAAGCTCTTAACACTGTTTATTAAATAACAATGACCACAGCTTCTCTGCTCTGAAACATTGGCAGGATGCTAACAGCACATGGTAAACTCACGCTTAAGGTGTCGTATCCCATTTGCAGATAAGGGCCACATTTTTCAGGCTCGTTAATGGAGGCATAGAATTTACTCCACCAGTCCACTGTGTCCTCTTCCTAAAACAGATTGGGACAAAACGCGATTAGATTTGGCTGCAACAATCCTTTAACCCATGATAATATAGCTTTGGGATAGGGTCTTATTCCAGTAAATGTCTTTTCTACAGGTGTGGGAAACTCTAAGTGGGTTATTTAAAGGACAAGACGGATTTGGAGAAGGTTGGAAAATGATAGTAATTATCAACAATGTTTGCAAATAAAATGTCATTGTAATAATTCTGAGGAAAACAGTCGTTTACTGGACCTGTCTAGCCGGACTGGGCATCCTGCCCTCCATATCAATGATCACATCTCTGGGAGCTGCTGCCATCATGGCCACTAATACATAAATACAGAAACGTTCTTAGAACACTGTTTAACATTGCTTTATAGTTTTTTCTATGTTATTGAAAAACTTTCTTATTTAATGTTTAAGGTTTTTTAATGTTATACATCTATATATTAAAATATACTCTATCAAATACTTCTCAGTAGTGTAAAAAATATAACAGAATTAAAATGTTTGAATAACGTTCCTATAACAAAGCAATATGTTTATGCAACATCTAAAAAACTGGACAATTTGAATGTTCCTTAAACTTTCAAAGTTACTTGTTTTCATTTACATTTTTGCATTCATTTGTAGACAATTCCTAAACAAAATATTTACAAGACAAAGGAAAACATGACAAAGGTGACTTTACCTCTGGCAGACATTGCCACCTCACTGGTGATTATGTACGGGTCACTTCTAAACTCCTCCAGAGAGTTTATTGTACACTGTCCAACAACCGGCTTTCGACCGAACGGCCTGTGGTCAATAACTTTGAGAACGATGGGTGGAGTATATATCTCCTCTTTGGGGAGAAGCTGAAAAATGAGGCATATTTATGACTTCATTTATAAAACATGAACTCTACTAACTAGCACAGCATGATCTAAGTTACAGTGTGACCTTAGCAAACACTTATTAATTAGCACTGTGGTCCATTTTGTCCCATCTGTGTAGCTGTCTAAACTAAAGCCTGTCCAAAAAGTTGCACTAAAGACATGTGGCTGCTATCCTTTATTGGAACCAACATATGTTGTTTAGGCTAGTAAATATTATACCACTCTGAGGAACAAAACCGATCCGGGGAAGTTGGGATTTTTCTTGATGTTCTTGATTATGCCAGTCTGAACCGTTTGTCCACCACATTCGACTACAAGGCTAGGAGAAGATACTGCAGCAAGCTGATATGCCTTCATGTTCCTCAAACCCCAGGCCAGGATCTATCAAAACACAACGTATGACACCTTTGCAGTAATTCTGCTTGGTTTAAACCCACTGTGATGAGGATGAGGTTGATGATATTACCTCAACCGCAGTGAGCTGCACCACGGGTCTGATGCCCTGAGGAACCATGTACAGGTTCTCACTTCTTCTAGGAGGAACCAGGGGCAGGTTGCTTTCATTTGCCTGAGGTCAGCAAAAGAACCGTACAGGGCATAAACAAATCTGGTGCTGTGGTTTAGATAGAACCTCTGATGGTCTCTGGTTAAAGCTTCTAGTAATGACTTACAGTTAGACAGCAAAAACGTTAAGAAGAACATTTTTAGTCATTGTGTATATGTTGATGCTTGGTTAAAAGAACTCTCTTTAAACATTCATTCTGTAATGTTTTCAAAATGTTCCACTATCAACTTAAGAACATGTTTTTATACCTGCAAAATGTTAAAAATTYGACACTGCAAAAACAGTTTTGACAACTTTGAGAGAACTTCTAGAGACTGTTAGCCAACATTCTAAAAATGTTGGCAGGGAAAATGTGTCATCAGCAATGATCTAGGCAATAACCTACAAACTGACTGTTTGATGACTGTTGTGCAATGAAACATAAACCTGTTACATCAAACATCTAAAAACCTGCAGTACAAAGTACTGCCTACACCCTACTATTATGAAACTTCTAGCAGTCGTGTGATATCAACTGTTTTTACCTGTGAAAGCAATGAAGACACATATTTAACACATTTTGATCTAAATATTTAAAGAAAACCATCCACCTTATCTTTAAACAGAAGCTCAGCTGCCACCAGCATCTCTCCAGCATTTCTGCCCTTCATGGTGATGGGAAACCAGAGGAGCTTTGGGATTGGGAACGGAGTCCCAGGATTTAACTTTACCACAGGAAGACATGTGCATCTGCCCATGGCTTCATCCTTTCCCTATGAAACATCCACAGATGAAGATTAAACCCTTATCCTCAGCTGAATGTTCCCAGTAGCACAAACATTTAAACTGTTCCAGGAACATTCAAAACCTCTTTTTTGGTAATAGAATTACTGTAATGCTTGGCTATAATGTTACTTTTTAAAGTATGTAAAGTTTTTAAAACATTAACATCTTACAAATAATGGTTTTGATGTTACAAGTTCTAATAACCATGCTTTTGACAACATTGAGAGCATTCTGAGAACGTTCTCTGTTAGCTTGCTTTATTATGCTTTTAAAGAATCATACCACTTGGTCGCTATCATAAACTTCCAGAACAACACTGGGTGGGTTGTATGCAATGGTCTGAGGGTCTCCGTAGATTTCAATGTCATCAAAAATGAGGGTCTGGTCCCACGTGGGGTTGAGGTTGCATTTAATGATCTCTGTAGTCTTGCTGACGTGCAGGAAGGACACATGGACGTATGGATCTGTGGGTGTAACATCAGACATCACTCATCTGCAAAATAATTCACATCTGCATAAACTTAATGAGGTGCTGAGAATGAATAGTTGGTGAGATGCCTTCAAGATTAATGACTCATGTTGGATGAGAAACTACAGACCAGAAAAGCTGTCTTTGTCCATGGGAAGAAGGTTCCTGGCCTGATAGACATAGACTCTGAGATGGTAGATGAATGATTCTGTTAAGACACAATGTGGTTTGAGTAAAACGTCAGGAGGTTGGTCTAACACTGGACTAACCCATAGCTGTTTAACACAGTGTAAAACTATTTTAAACAGTTATTCTTCTTAAAACAATTTCCATGAAAACTCAATGAAACACAAATAGGCATTAGCTTCCTCTTCCTATTGGCTAGTTTATAGCTAATTTTAAACTTTCACCTCTCTACTGCCATCTCTGTTTGAGGCATAAAACTGCAGGACTACTTGCATATTGCAGATGACAAGTTTAAGTCCTAAACAACTACTGTAAGAAAAAACTACTCAATAACTTTCTCTTCATTTTACAGCAATAACGTTTTCAGGTTTGTAATGTTATTGGGTTTGGTGTTATCTAACGTCCAGGAAGGGATGAGGAGGGGTGTGTTAGTTTTACAGATTAAATCGCCATGAGGAATTTAGAATATTTCAATCAGTAGGCACAAATAAAACATGACTCACTGTCAAATCTGCAAAACACTGTGGGTGTGTTGGCACCAAAGAGTTTAGCTGCGTCCTTTTTGTTGCTCTTTTCATCATCGTCTATTCCCTAAAAGCAAGAAACAGCTCCTTTAAATAAGATCTCAAATGAAAGGTGTCTTGTTTAGGCATCAAACAACCACAACCACAGAAATCCTTTAAATTCTGTCTCAGTGACACAGAAATGAACAATAAATCCGAAAATTTGTCCCCTAGGTTGGGATAATGCAATGAGCAAGGTTTAACATTTCAAAAATCTAAGTATTATGTTCTGGTCTAACAGCCATTGAAGAAATGAATTGTCTAACCAGAGCCCCCTCCAGGTTAAAGATGGCCGACGGGCCCACAATGTCAGCAGGGGCCATTTTTCTCCTCCAGCGTCTGCGGCGGAACGTGTCTGAGGAACGCTCCTTCCTGTGGAACTTCCAGCCAATCAGTGACGAGTATTCCCAGCCTTCGCCCATATCTTTTTTCTGTTGGGTAAATGTTGCCAGATTGTAGTTTAGTCATTTAGAAATAATACCAAAAGGATAGTTTACCAAAGATTTCCATCATTTACTCACCATCATGTCATCCCAAATTTATATGACTTTTCCTTTTCAATTAAGATATTTTGAGAAATTTCTCAATGTTTTTCGTTCATATACTGGGAGTGCATATGTTGTTTGGTTACCATCATACGCCCTCATATTTCTTTAGATGGAGGGTGAGTAAATAAAGTAAATTAATGAATTTTTAATTTTGGGTGAACTGTCCCTTTAAGTACATAAAAAATTGTCACATCTAGCACTCAGGCAGTAACTGTAGTGAGACGTCTTCACCTCGACAGTGGGCATGTCTGATATCTTCTTGCGAGGTCGGACCAATCTTTTTCTGCGGTGGATATGGTACATTTTTTCTGCTGCAACCCAGGACCTGGGCTTATCATCGGGAGGTATGGTGACACCATATTCCCAGCCTAACATCCCATAAAAACAGTGGAAAAACAAAGGTTTACATCTAAGGCATCACCCATATATTTTGGAAAACACAGTTTCAGATTGATATGTGTTAGACACACACAGTGGAATTTGTTTCTAATTCCTGACCTTTTTCATCCACTGCCCTGTTGATGTCGAAATTCCAGTCATCTTCCCACCGCCATCCTGGAGGACACTCAAACTCATCCGGGCTCTGTGCCTTCTCTCCATTCTGCAAATAACAAATCCCATCGCTTAAAAACCAGCACCTGCCATTCAATCACCTGACAGTGAGGATTATATCCAAGAGTACGTTCTCAGAACGTTGGCTAATGCTCTCTAAACATTCTCTCAAAATTACCATTTTTTTGCAGTAACAATTAAGGAATGCTATGTATTGAATATATATATAAATTATTCTTAAATTGTAAGTGGAAAGTTTTTTAAAACATTACAGATTTAAATAAGTATTTATAGGTAGTAACTGCAATACAAAATCTAAAGAACTTTCAAAATAACATTTTAAATAAGTTTTTGTTATGCAACGGTAGTGAAACCTTCTTACAGCATAAAATTGTTAGCAGGGATGAGGTTACTGGAAATGGAAAAAGTCAGCTGCTTCTAATTTGCATTCAACATTCAAAATCCGAATTTAAAACTCAAATGTGAACACCCACATTTGAGTGTCTGAGTTTCTAGTCTGCAAGGATATAAACTAGATTCAAATACAGGTTTTCCTGCATGTCCAGGAAGCGCGTTGCTCTCACCACATCAGTGAAGGGTTCGGCTGCAGGCTTCCATTCTCCACCAGGGAAGCGTGTTTCGTTTTGATAGACCTCATCTGTGAATTCTGAGTGCCCTGCGTCAGCCTCTGTGAGGAGACTGAGTCAAACACAAAATTCATCTCTTACTTGATTTGCACATACACACAAAACATTCAAACACATGCAGCCAAGGCCGTGACACAGTACAGGGTGGAGAGAGAGGTCAGTTGTCAGGGCAGGAAACTGTATAAACACAGAGAGCCTGGCAGACAAAATATGTTTGATACCGCAGGACCCACTATGGCTGTTGGCCAGCTACACTAATTTCCTTTGATTGTGTGCAAGAACTTCCAAAAATCTCCAAAGCTTTTTATTAACATTAACATGATTTACCTCAGAAAACATGATGAATTGTTTTTCAAATAATAAATTGAAAAAATAGCTTTAATCCTGCTATTTTTTGTTACTACAACAACAATGCTTTAGGAATGATTGTAGGCTAAGAAAAATCAACTTGTTATTTTTAAAAATATACATATACCATTTTGCTTCTTAAGTAAATGTATCTTATTTAAGCAGTTTATAACACTTAAAACTTAACAATCACAACAATTCTTATAATGACATATGTCAGAAATGTATTTATATCACAAATATGAATTGAGGCACATCACTTATGTATCTACAGCACTGACAATAATCAGCTCACCAGCGCTCCGGGTCAATAATCCAGTCCCCCTCCCACTGCCAGCCCCGGGGGGGCATAAACCGCTCCTGCTTTAATTTCACCTTCCCTGTCACATCGGAAAACTTGTGCCGACCCACCAGACCTGTGGTCCCCCACTTTCCAAACACCTGAGCCTGGTTCTCGTACTGACATGGTGGAACAGAAGGAGAAAGTGTTGCTAAGAAAGTTCATACAAAACAACCAAACTGTAACAAGTAAACAAAAATGTTGCTATATATATTATTGCTATGCTGTATATATTATATATAGGTTTTACTGCAGTATATAATTAAAATGCACCATTTCTGCATATACACTGAAAGTCCCCTCTGCAAAGTTGTTGAAATTCTTCTCATGCGCAGACAGACCCAGCCACATGTTCACACGCAGCTGCACGGGTAGCTTGAGCCCTTTGTTTTTGTCCATTGGGTACTGGAGACAATAAAGAGATGCACTTTTAATTTGTTCAGGATTATCATCTTCATTTCTTATGATTTATTAAGACACTAGGGGGAAATGGGATCAATAAAAACCATGAACCACTAGGCCACAGCTCTGACACGTTACTATCTTGACTTACTAACAGGGTTTTTTAGTTCTTGGATAAGCATGTTAATATAATTAACATTATATTTATGCTAAAGTGAAATTTGTTGCATCAATATAGTACTGTTCCAATATGATTCCAGAATAGTTTACCGTCCCAAATATAGTTCCAAAATGGTTTAGTCCAAAACCCTTCTGTCTACCTGCATGAAGATGCTCTGTGTCCTGCCGCAGTATTTGCCGATGGCCTGCTCACTGTGGGTGGAGAACAGCACCTGATTGGCTGGGATGCGGGCATACGACACACGTTTCTCTCCTCTCAGCATCCATATGATGACATCAGGCATGCTGTTCTGAGGCTGGACCATAAAATCAAACCGTCTTAATGTTCAAGACCCATCGGTTGTAAACAGGCTCTAATGAGGCAGGATTCAGAACCAAACCTCCTCTGTGAGCTGCTGTAGTCGCTCCAGCCAGTCCTCTATATCAGCCATAGTAGCTTTAACATCTACAGCCTCTTCCCTCATGCGGGCGGCTGCGTCCTGGATGATAGCCATGGTTTTGTCACGCAGATTCTTGATCTGAATATCAAGGGCTGTCAGGTTCGGATTAGCCTCTAGATCTGGTAGCCTGTAACTAATAACAACAGCATCAGTTTTACTTTCAGTTTCATCCCAGCTAGCATTGAACGTTCTCTGAATGTTCACTAAACGTCTCTCAGAGATCTCTCAAACTATCCAAAAATGTTCTTGCAGTAATATATTGTATCATTTTTACACAGCATTGACCAACATTCTAAAAACGTTATCTTAAAATGTTTAAAAAACTATTTTTAATCCAATCAAACTTTAATCAGGCAATAACATGAATACAATGTTTTAATGTTATTGCTTTATTGTTTTGATGTTTTCGTTACTTAATGTTAACGCTCTAACAACCTAAAACTGCTACCTGGAATTGTATGAAAAAATATAATAATGTACCTCTTGTATAAAAGAGTATGTCAGAGTAAAAAAATTACCCATCATGCCCTTGGTCTGGGATTTACCTGGTGAGGTCATCGATGAGCTGAGTGATGAGTTTCAGCCAGATCTCAGCCAGGCGAGAGTCAGACGCTTTAGCCAAGATGGCCGTCTTCAGAGACGTGATGTTGGATTGCTAGAGAAAGCACAACATTATAATATCTACTTCTGCTGATTCATGTATATACAGTAGAAACATAACAGAAATATTTGAATACCAGTCTGTCCGCAATGTAGAGAATGATGTTCACGGCATCCATACGATGGTTTATATCCTCCCAGAAAGACGTGAGGATCACAACAGGCTTCGAATCAGCCCAGGGCAGGTAATAATAGTGGTTTCCTTTATATAAACACAAAATCTGAGCCAATGTTTCCCTGTTTGCACAGTTTGTACGTGGCTTTAGACACACTGAGGAGCTCACCATCAAAAACAGCACAGCTTAACTGAGTGGTGGAGGACAGAGGCTTGCAGCTGGAGTCCAGTTTGTTCCCGTAGTTCCCAATGCTGACCTCAAACTGAATAGGTTCTCCTGGTTCTTGAAGCATACAGGCACTGTGGAACACTGCACATAAGGAGAACTTCCTCCTGCGCTGGTACTTCTGCACAGAAAAGTTCCCACAACAAGAACCACCCAATGAAGTTCATTATTGTGAACTCGCTTTTATGGAAATTTCCTGGTTCTTTCAGGAAAATAACAGTTGTATTCATTTCCCAGCTAACATATTGTACAACAAGTTAACTTTAGGTTGCAAAAATGCTTTTTTTGTAACTAGTTTACAGAAACCTTCAAAATGTCCATAATAACATTGAATGGTTAATTTTTTTGACCCGGAATATATTGGAAATGTATGCTGTTACCTGTGCCACTAAAATATCATCATTTGCAATGTCTTCCACCCTCTTGTCAGTTTTGTCCTCCAGTTGAGTGGAGAGCTCAATCAGAACCCTCCCTCGATAGGCCACACCCTCACCCTAAAACACACACACACACACACACACACACACACACACCTACTATAAAAGCTCTGACAACACACAGATTGTGCAACAAAAACTTGACAGTGTGAATATGAATGTCTGTCTGTTTGCAATGTTTGCTCAAATTCGTTTCGCAAAGCAAACAGCGCATAACAATATTATCTTCAAAAACACTGTGTCGTAAAAATTGTGTCCTTCCCAGATTTCTGCTGGAATAACATTTCAAAAGTGGAGTTGGCAAATATTCATTATGTTCTGTGGTTCCGCTCGACACAGCAGTTTTCTGCACAGCTCTCACCTTGCCACAATTCAGCTCCTCATACGGGTCGGGAAGCCCAGTAAATTCTCTGGGACTCCCGTAAAGGTTAACATAACAGGGTCCGAATGCTGGAAGAAAGCCAATCTCAGCTTCTGTGGTGTCCACTGTAAAAGAGTTAGTGCTTCAATCAACACAAGCTTATAAACTTAATATTTTCTATTATTTTTAAATACTTTTAGGAATACAATTTCCATACAGTTGATAGCATAACACGTCACACTCTGATGTGTTATGAGCTGTTTGAATGCATTACAAAGCCACATTATTTACTTAACTTATAAATAACTATTACCCTATTAGAACTTTATGTATAAATGTCTTATTTATAGTATCTCTGCACATTAAAACTGTGTTTTTATTGCACCAGAGCCAAAATGTTTATAATACCATTAAATGAAGGCGGCAGCCCATGTTCTGCTGTTGATTCTGATGAAAGAAATTAGACAGGATATATAGAGTGTTCAACACTAAAATGTTGAAATGCTGCTATTAAGATACAAAATATTAAAAAAATAATAATAATTCACCAACTAGCACCCAGAGTCCAAAATTAACCTTAAGACCTACTAGACAGCGGCAAGAAAACAGTGAATCTTATATTATTTATAAGGAACACTAACCCTCAACTTCTCCTCCAGATGATGAAATTTTAGTCAGATTCAGGAATGTGGTCCCAATGACATCATTTCTCGACAGCCGATCCCTGTAAGACAAAACTCAGATAAGAGAGTGAAATAAAAATATCACACATTACAGATTGCATAAGCCACACTTAAAAACTGCAGCACTTGTAACAAGCAGCACAGCTCATCTGTCAAAAGCGACTAACAGAGATTTATTTATAAATGTCACATCTGAGCTGTAAAGCTGTTAATTGGCCGACTGTAAATACTGTGAACTCACCAGTCGAACACAGTGAGCTTGATGCGTTCACACATGGATGGGAACTAAAACAAAGAAGAGGCAAAAGGATTACAATAATTTGACATTATAAGCATTCTAACATTTATAATTGAATTTAATTCTTCTTACCTTCACTTGCAGGTGAATAAGTTGATTCCATTCTGGATTTGCACTCTTCTCTACAATCTTTGTGCACACCTGGAAATGCCAAAAATGGAGCAAGAAACGGATCAAACTTTTGTACCAATCAATTCCGTTTGTCAACAATAAACTTAAATCCTTTGTTTCACCTTTTTGCCGGCAAAACTGACTTCCAGATAAGGATCCACCAAATTTTTCTTGTCATCTGTTCCGCCAAATATGTTCTTTACTGTCTGAGCAAATGCATCATCCACTGTAAGTACAATAAAAACAGAAGTGTGTTGCTTCTGAATAAGAACAGAATGTGAACAGAAGTGAAGCAGTGTGACAGTCTGGATTACTCTGTGGCATGTCTTCTGCACGGTAGACTTTCAGACTGAGCGTAGCCAATCGCAGAGCGACTCCAGCCGGCAGGAGCAAGTTACTTTCAATGTCGTCCTGTTCTTCATTTACCTCTCTTTTCTCCACCTGATAAAAGTTAGAAAAATCTTGAAAAACTATTTTCAAAAAACAAAAGTTTAATCTTGTTCAATGTCTACAGTATAGTGACTTTACACTATGAATTTACACTTTACAAGTTTACAGTAAGTTTACATCTTGAAAACTCACCGGAGGTTCGTCTCCAGTGCCAATTACAAACATGCTGACTTTTAGGTAACCTCTGGCTGCAGAGCTGGTGTCATCTGGATCGCTTAACAACAGCCACTTCCTTATAATCGCATGTCCTGGTGACACAACACATGCCATTATCATACACACAATAATATTCCACAGAGTGCAATATTTAAAATAATGCTGCACAAAGTAAGACAACACAGTTCTGACACAGTTAAACTTGTGACGTACCAGGTTCATCATAGACGTAGCCAACATCCAGCTGTGTTTGAAAAAACAATTGTTAGAACTCACACAATACCAAAATACTGCTTGACAACACATATTAGCCATTCATATTAGCCATAAACACATGGTTGTAAATCTATTACATTGACATTAGAATAGGATTAAGGATTAAACGTACCTTAAACTCTCCCATAAGACTGTCTGCTCTCAGGGAGTAAGCATTGTACACCTAGATTTAACACAGAAATATAACTATAATAAGACACACAACAAACACTCTTACACAGCTAAGACCCATTTCAACTATAGGAACAAATGTTATGCAATAATGGCCACCTCAAAATTTGACAAATACAATATGCTTCTTAATCTTCATTCCTATCAACCAATCAGTGGCCTCAGATTTAGGAGTAAGTGATAGCAGTTCTGTATGAACGTGTCATACTTTAAATGTTTTAAATGTGTTGTGGAAACATCTGAAGTCATCGTACCCTGATCATGATGCTCTCATCAAACAGCTCAGAAGGCAGCATGTTCACATTATAGAAGAAAATCTGTGAAAAAAAACACTTTAATGTCACAAATTAATGACATTGAAACACAGCAGACAACAGTGTAACTCAGTTTGAAGCCACAACATGTCTGTGAGACTTAGTTTGCAAACTGACTGAGGCAGGTGAGCGAAGGACAGAAATTTCAGGTGAGAAGAAAAGAAGTAGGTCAGCGGATTTTTACAGGTTCAGAGTGAAGCAGAACGAAGCCATGAAGCAGTTTAGAGAAAGAGAGTGAGAAAGAGAGTCATTTAGTGACCAACAACGAGGCACACGGGAAACGAGAGAATACTTTGACAAAGTTAATGTGAAAAATTAAAAAAACACCTCATCAAAGAAAGGATTATTTCCTCTTCTGAGTCTTGTTCTGTGGGTCTGTCCGCACACACTAACTTTGGCCACCGGCTTTATGTTGTTGCCAGGCAACTGGCGACCCTCAATGACTCGAACACGGATCTTAGTAATAGTAATAATGGTAATTAGTTATAGTCCCAACAGATGACCAACTTATGAACTACACGTTTTTAACCATTTGAAGGTATACCTGGAAATCTTGGGGTTTGTTTGCCAGAGCCCTATGCCTCTTTCGGGTCGTACGAATCATTTTTTTGGAATCTTTTCCAGGCTGTCCTGAGGGAGAAACTCCGGGTGCTCCAGGGTCTGTCCCGTCCACAGCATCTTCATCACTATCCACATCTTTCCCTTCCTCACCAGCTAAAGGCAAAGCAAATAGATACTGTAAACACATTACATATCATATAAATATGTACATATGAATACTATATTTACAATGTATATTTTTAAGTAATTAATATTGATAAATATCTTATAGATGTATACACATTATATATAAACATTATAAAGAATCTGTGTACAATAAGAAACTCCAATATTTATATATATATATATAGATTTTCCTGTCAAGATCAGTTTATTAGTCAACGTCCTTCATCTTTTTATTAAACTGTCTAAAATAAGCTACTGTACCTTTAAGTTTTTTCTAAGCATGGTTAATGACCTCTGTTTAAACTTTACAGTTCTCAGCCAAGCCACTGAAGCTATATAGATGTACCATATACAGCTAAATACAGGCATTCATCTTTAAATTAGTGTGTCAAAAGGAGCATTAAATACTTCAGAAGAGCAGGAATAATCCTTTTGCACTAATATTGCTGCTGTGTCTGTACTCAACAACTGAACCTCTGGTATTTTCGCCAAGACAAAGCTGTGGTCAAGTGTCTTTGTGTTCTTGACTGATTTATGTTTCCTGCATCTCATTTGCATCATTCATTTCCATGCCTTCCATGTAAACACAAACATCTTCCTGTAGGACAAGCCAACCTCTCGGATGCAAAATACAAACAGTGAACAAAGGATAGTACGATTAAAATAAGGGTTTTAACCTCCAGTTTCTCCACTGTAAACTCCATCTCCACCTCCCTGATTGTTTGGGTTTGGGACGGTACTGGCGGGAGGCTCGTAACCAACCGTTAAAGTGATAGTTGCCTAAAGCGGTAAATGCAGAGAGATAGAATTAGAACTGTGAAGATTTCAATCTTGTTAATTCATATATCGCTTCCAATGGGGTGGGTTGCATTAATGTGGGAGAGTTTTTATATTCAGACTTCTGTAGTTTATTATAATGATAAGCTAACATGGCAAATCCACACCCAATATTATTACATACTTTGATCATGTGGCAGTACAGCTTTGATATGTTTATAATTTCTCCGGCATTCACTGCTTTGGGGAAGAGTGTCCCACATTAGGCAGCGTCCCACATAAGGGCAATTCACTCTAATTATTCTCACTTCAGTCAGATTAGAAGAGAATTACCCCAGTTTCCTGTTTCTTCTCATTTATGAGAGGAATGCTCTTTGAAGGTAGAGATCTAGTGAGACCAGAGGCCAAATCCTTCAGGGAGATCTTTGCAGAACCAATGTATCTACAAAACAGAAAATAATCAGACACACATTCACACACAGCTGGTGTTGAGCTGTGTAGCTCTGTAATGCCAGTAAATGACACAAATCAGCTCTTAAGACAGGTGAAAACAACAACTACATTTCAACATCAGACACAGAGATTGTCTCTTTGCTATTGGTAAAAAGTTTCTTAACAGAGCAAAACAGAAAACCTGAAGAAATGAGCAAAAAACAGAAAATTGCTTCAGTTTCACGGTTTCAGCAAATTGCAGTGTTACTAATTTTCCCTTTACTTTAAATAATAACCTATAAACATTAATAGCATTAATATTTAGAAATAAAATGTCATGCCTGATCATATAGCGGATGATCATATAATCCAAGACAATCTAAATTCAAAACATTCACTGGCCATTATCAACAAGCGCTGACAAATTTTCTAGTCTATAATCAGTCTGAAAGGACTGAGGAAAGAGTTTAGCTGCGCAGTACAGCAAACTATTTTGATTCAACTGAAGAAAGAAAATCCTGTTTTCCATGACAGCCCTTTAAAAAGCTGTAAGCAGATCCAGTTCAGCTCTTATATAACTTTGAAAAGAGCTTTAAGAAGGAAGCAGAGGAGAATACCAGCTGTTAGCCATTAAACATGTGGCAGACAGACAGGACCAAAGCAAACAGCTTTGCAGGAGGATTGTCTATGAGGACAGCTGTACCACGCTCCTCAAGTTTTGCTAAGGCTTTGCTAAACACACTGGAAAGGCCGCAATGTAAATAGTTTACATGACAAGCACAAACATCCTGTTTGCTCCACAGCATCATACAGTAACTGATGTATCTAGCGTCAGCAGAACTCCATCCATCATGTGGAGATAAACCTTTATGTTTCAACCCTGAGACCACGCAGAACCACGCGGCACTAGCAGAGCCATGCAGCACTAGCTAACCACAGCTAACAATTTTAGGTTGTAAGAATGTTTCCAGAACTTTACCATTAAGTAACAAAAACATTGTTATTTAAACACAAACGTTTAAGGAACATTCAATGTCTACTTTTTAAGACGTTGCCTAAATGTCATTGCCTGGTTATAAGAATATTTTTTAAAGTTCCACTGACTTAGGAAAAAAGATTTTGATATATGATATAAACAGAAAAAATGTTCTACTAACATTACTGCAAGAATGTTTTTTTCTCCTGCCTGTTAATCTGATTTTAAAATGACATTCCTAAACTTTGCTTTGTCAGGTCTGAAATATTGGCTGGCTAATCCTAGTTAAACAAGCGCCACAGTCTTCAGTCCAAATGAGAAAAAACAGAGCTCATGGTTTAATCCATGAGTCACTAAACTATGCTAGAAATTTGTAAAATACCTCCCTTGTAAAATACCTTCCTCCAAAGATCCAAATGAGCTTTTTTTAAATTCCCATATAAAACCAGGCCAAAGGCAATTGTGAATTATTACAAAAGACTCTCAGCATTTCAAGATACATGTTAAAAATGCAGATGTTCATACAGCGTACAAAAACGCCAGTCTCAGTTGCTGTCTGAGAAAATCCACAATCAAACTAAACAAGTTTTCACAAGTATTTCTCTATTTCTTAATACTGTTGCCATGTTATTCTCCAGTCTGTGGCAACAAGGAAAATCTGCAAGCCTCACAAAAAAAGCAGTACGAACAGGTCATGTGTGAGTCATGGAAACCTCATTACGATTTGCAGACATTGTGCAGTAGAACTTAGAGGAAAACTTGAGGAAAAACTGCCCCTCTGCAACTAGCAAGAGACCCAGTTTATTCAGACTTTACCACAAATACTTGAAGAGTGTCATATTTAAGAAAAATCTCCAGTAATTTATATCAATGACTTAAAGTGTAAGGCATTTAAATGACTCATTCAGACTCTAGCGTTACTTTGGGCTGTCTAAAGTTTCCCACATAACAGCAAGTTTAGACAAAGTGGCTGGGTGTGGTGGTGAGAGTTTTCAAAGGTTTCTTGCGTTCGCTCTGTTGTTACCAGTCTTACAAACCCACTGCCAACAGCTTGTTCCTGAAAGGTTAGGATTAACCCAACTTACTCCTTACTGCTCCATGTAAACACAAACCCTCCCTCTACCTAAGCCAGAAAATGACACTGCAGTGGCCATCTGTGGTTTTTTATCATATCAATACCGCTAACTTTAAACTATTTCTTATTGAGATTGTTTGTCTCAAAGCATGTGTGTTATATTACACTGCATTACTACATCACTGATGGCTGCAGGTTACTGTACATACTTGTCTTTTCCGATGGTTTCATAGTCTTTCACCACCACATCAATGAATGAGGAGGAGTCCAGTGGCGATCCTTTCAAATCAAACTCGATGATCTGAAATCAGTAAAGCTTTATTTTCCTAAATATACAGGGCTGAATGTTTTAATGGCATTTACTTAAAATAAGACAGAAAGAAACTACTGACCTCATTCCAAACAGGGTTTAATTCACTGTCAACGACTTTTGTTTTTTTCTTTTCACCTAACAAAAACAAACTTTTTAAGTTTATACTTATGTTGTGATTTTAATGCATTATAACAATGTTTCATGCGATAACCATGAGCAGATTTGTATGGACACAAGGCATCCCTTAAAGACGTGCATTGCAACCCTTTGTAAAGGCATCTGTTGTTCATTTTAAGGCACACAACAGCATAACACAAACTCACACGTTATAAATAAACCAATGCTTCATTTTTTACGTCCATAATGACTGATGCATGTCGATGACTATAGAAAAATGACGTAGTAAGTTTGGTTGTTTTTACTTGTGTACATTTTATACATCGACTTCGGCATTTATAAAGTTACACGTTTATTGTACATTAAACCACTTAAGCTCACAAACGAACATATTCAGGTTTTACGTGTGAAAAAGTGAAGTTTTAAACTTACCCTTAAAGATGACTGCCGCTATCGGATCTGGAAGTCCGAGTGTCTTTTTAGGAATATCTTTGGCCGACTCAACCACCACTTTCAACATGTTGTTAAATGTTAGGAGCTAGAAGACAGAAGACATGGACCTAATGGATGAAGTTCAGATGCATTGACCATCAGAGGAGGAAGCGACCGTGAGTGAGGAGCGCCGAGGAGGAACAACAGAGACGCTTCCCAAAAAAACCTCCAACTGCAACTTTTTTTAAGTAACCAAAGACTTTATCACACTAGACTATTACTAGTCTGTAATACTGTCTGTCGTTTAGAAATAATATTTTCAAGCCTACTGGAGTCAGGAAATGAAAGAGGTTGTTCAAAATGATGATGTGGCTTTGGGGCTGAAAACCCAGTAGATCATCTCCATCCATAAGTTCATAAGTACATCATCTATTACAACACGAATTATTATTAGTCTGTATGCATGCAAAATGATCCCATTCGTTTGAGTAACATTTTACTGTGTTCAGGCTCCACCAAGTGGTGGCACGTTTACTTACATGTATTCGTTCGTACATCTAAACGCTCTTACAATGTGTTCATCCAATGATAAACTGCATTATAACAGGCTTAAATACACCCATCTGTTCCCGTATAAAAATGACACAATGTTACATTAACAGCAATGTTATCTGTTATACATAATTCATCGGGATAACATACTTAAGTTTTGACCTACAACTTTTTGGGCTAAAAGCAAGAAAACTAGTTCTTATTCCTTTAACTTACAGAAGATGGCAGTAAGTGATAAGCTTCTTAGCAACTCATTATAAGCAACTTCTAAAATCTAAGTTATATGTTCATTCGTTCAACATTTGGGCTTTGCATTGCTTTTTTTTCCCCAAGCCAAATTTTGTGTGAGTTAGACTTTTTTCAGCCTGTAAATATACATGGGCTAGGCCAATATTTCCACGTGGGAAATAATCTATTCTGATGTAAGACATCGGCTTGGATTAATAAATAATAACTTTGTAAGAATTGAGAATTTGTAATAAGAACAAATTTGTAATGGGATTCGACTGAATGAATGTCTGCCAATTTATTCCTGTATTGTTAAGTGCTGAAAAGCTTGTGAATTGCTCCAGGGAAAGATAGATAGACGGAGTGGGGGATATATTTGATTACGTCTATCCATTCGTTTTAACCAAATGATGAAACGAGTCTTTTGCTCAAACCAGAAAGCCCAGTGCAGCTGCTGAGGGCAATATCCAGACACTAAAAACCTTTTCACTTCTTCTCAATCGCTCTTGCTTCCTCCCCAGGGCATTGTGAACACTTTAATCTCAGAGATAAACGGGAGAGTGCATCTTTCCACATCTCTCTAACAAGTCTATAAAGACAGAGGGGAAAAGGTTCCTCTTTCTGCAACACACTTAATCTGTTCTTAAAAAGCTTCAGATGTCAGAATCTTGTTACTTTGAGAACACGGACAGCAAAGTAGTCAGTGGTTGGCCTCAAACTATAAGTAAATGTTGAGGTCGGATAACCCTTAAGATTTAACAGAAGTCCTTCAGTTATATGTTTAATAACTTTCACAGCCTTTCACAGCTTTGGAGTAAGACATTGGAGACGTATTCATTTAAAGGTTGCGAAGCGAACATATTTAAAACCATTTTAATCAAACATGATTCCTGTAAGATCTTTATAACACAAAACATAAGACACGCCTGTATTGTTAAACTAGGAAATATAATTTATTGCATAAAAATTATATTTAGTTACAGTAAGAAGTCTAAACAGTTATGTACAGTACAACTTTACAGCATCAAATGAAAAAGAAACTCTTCTCACTTCTGGTTTGTCTGATAAAAAAAATGACATCTGAATAAAGTATTTCGTTTACAACAACTACAGCCCAGAGAAGCGAATCCAAAGCGGTCATTTCATCTCCAAAGACACTCGCCAAGGCGTTTTCATGTGACATTGGTCCATATATGACTGAAAACGCTTTAGAGTCCTGAAGTCAAGTTCTGAATTGTTCATTGTGGTGTTTGTCGCATTAGGATGTTGTTTGTTGTCTTCAAGCAAACAGTTTGTTGTTTATTGTTAAAAGTAAGAGAGAAATGGTTTTCCGTTCACATTGAAATGTCCACAGACTTACTTTTGTCGTGTACTTGCATAGTACTTATAATGAGGAACAACATAAACAATAAAACCCATTCATTCATTCATTCATTCATTCAGATACGATGCACTGTAGCACAAACAATCTGTCACAATCTGTTTCTCTCACAAACCCACACGCACCTCATTTGTTAAATTCACACCTTTGCAGGCATGGACAGATACTGCACGTTTCGTTTTGTTAGTTGACCGATGTAAACATAAACAGATTTAAACACTTTTGAAGAACAGGTAAAAAAATAAACAAATGGACCAAACATGCTATTCTCCAAGTCCACTTAAAATATCACGTGACTTGTTTGTAAGCAGTCCATGGCTTTGAGTCTTATTCAAGGGCGTCACAATGAACTCAAGAAGTCAAAACAGACAATAAGGAGCAAGTAGGTCAGCAGAGCTCTTAAGACACCTCTCGAGGCTACTATTTATAATTAAAACAGCACAACTGACTTGCATCAAACCCCAAAAAGAGCTTTTTGCCACCCCTGCAACTTCATCCTATTTAAACGACGCAGCATATTCAACTTCCACAAGGAGTTTCAAAGAACATTTTACTTCAGCATAACTTAAATTTCATCCTGCCTCAGTTACAATTGCCAAATAATCCAGTTTAACTTGCAAAATGCACATACAGTATTCATGAAAACCTTTAACATCAAAGGTTGGTGTATTCAAACATTAAAATTCTGCCCTAATTTACCCACCCTCATGTTGTTCCAAAGCTATTCCAGAAGTGGGGACCAAAACCGGTTTCGATCATAATTCACTTTTATTAGTTTTGTGTTAAACTGGTTTTGTGTTACCGTGAGTTAGTAAACAATGACAGAATCCTAATTTTTGAGCAAACTATTCCTTTAATGCCTGTTTATACTGCTCTCTGCTTTCCTGCCTGTTTAGCAATTTAAAAACAAATGAGAACGAAGACCATGAATATAAAGTAAGTCATTGAGAGAAGAGTGAAAAACAATGATCCACAAATAGGGATAATAACTTAAAAAAGTCTGTTCCCTATAGGAAACTATTATGAGTTTACCAGAAAGCTCTCCTGTGTTAAGAATCACGGATCGTGGACAGACTAAGGAAGGCTAATGGAGGTTTCATCAGATAAAGAAGACAATTCTGCAAGTAAGTGTTCCTCTGCTAACAGAAACACAACAATCCACTCGTGAACGCTACTCCAGAAAATAATGCTAACCATCTGTTATCCACACGTTTTGTTTCAAGTGAAATCATTATGCAGTCGCTACGAAAACAACTTGGTTTTAGTGTCGATGATCTAAGCTTATTTATTTTTCTCCTGTTTTTCCGTCTACGCATCTGTTTTTTTTTGTTTGTGTGTAAGCATGTTTCCTGAGGCGCTCGGCAGAATGCTGTTTAACCGGACACAGATTCTTAACGTCTTTAAGCAACTAGCGGTCGCTAGGAAACAAAGCCAGCGGCTCGTGCAGCGGTGTTTGATCATGTAGTTTCAGAGCATCTCTGTACATCCGCGTGTCTAACGGGGGATGAGTGTGTATCAGTATGATGAAACTATCATCTAATCACAGGCTTCTCAGATGGTGTGTTTTTTTAACCAGCAAACACATTGAAGGCGACTTTTTTCCACCTTGTTTTCAGACAAAACTGCCGTTCTCTCATTACGGTGTTCTGCCGATTGCTACGTTTAGGTTTGGACCATCCAAGATGATCCGAACCGCTTGACCCCAGTTACAGACGTGCCGTAGGTTCCACACAAGCTTGAGGCAATTGAGCTGTAACAATGTCCTGGAACATTTTCATCTGACGCAGTTTTCCTCTCTTTCATCCACTTTTTCATCCATTTGCATTAATTCTAGGTTTGTTGCGGCAAATATATACCCTTTTCACACTTTTTGATTTGACAATCAGCAATCGCCGTCCGTCGTCATGACAACCAAGACCTCACTCTTGCCCATCTCTTCGAGAGCCGTCGCCAGGGAGACCAGGTCTGCGTCACCCTGGTGACAAGCTTCCCACAGGTCCAACAGCACACCTGTGGGGCTGGGTTTAGTTGCAAAGTAGTTCAGATACCTGCGAGAGAGAAATGGAACGAGACATTGAGGAAGAGATGAGAGAAAACCGCTCTAATCATTTTATCATTTGAAAATAAATAAGCATGATTTTCGTGCCGTGAAAGATGTATGTAAATATAAACACACAGGCGCTGAAATACCTGTCAAAGCTCAGGCTGTGTGCCAGCATTCTCCAGTCACAGCCCCGCGCGCTGGGAGCGTCCAGACTGGCACAAATCTTCTGGCGTATGGAGACAGGAAGTCGGAAAGCATATGGGCCCACTTGAGATGAAGGTAGACAAGTACCACCTGCTGGCAATGGGGAGTGGGGGGGCAAAGTCTAAAGCGCACACGCACGCACACGCACACACACACACACACGCACGCACACACACAAAGTGAGTGCCAGTTTATCTAAAGAACAATTTCTAGTTTAAAAATAATAATAATCTACAAGAATAATACTAAATAAATTTGATTCTGCCCAGTGTCAGGGTTTCAAAGCAACATGTATTTTAAATTCAATATAAGTAAATATTTATTTTTTTAACCAGAGGCATGATGTTTAACATGTTGTATCGCTAGGCTACTACGTTTCAGACTTTTTCAGACAATGAACCTGGTAAAAGTTTTTCTTTGTTTCATGAATAAAATAAAAGAGCTAAATAAATGATTTCTTATCTCACTAATAATATTTACCTCTTGGATGTCGGTGTTAAGATGGAATATTTGTCCCTCCCCCTCCACCTGTCTAACACAGATCTTGCAGGTGAGCTGAGAAACCAGCAAGCTTCCTCTCTCCAGACTGAAGGTACAATGCAGCGGCCGCTGGCTTCCACTCCAGATGTGATAGAATGGGATCTCCTGCCACACCAGACACAATTCAGTGACATTCCAGATGGAAGGACCATCACAAATCATATATCTGGATGTAATCCATCCATCCATCGCTATGGTAACTCACCTGATATTTGGCCAGGAGTTTGCTTCTCCAGTGGGAATGAGGAATGTCATGGATCGACAGCCGCAGGTTGTGATAACTGTCCTTAAAGAGAAGAGGTTTGGGATCTTCTAGTAAGACTCCACCCAGACTTCTCTCAGCCTCCAACACTTCCTGTAAGAAGAAGAGAATGACATCTACAATCTACAGCTACTTTACACATCAACAGTTCTGTCTTTGCAAGGTCTTTAGAGAAAGGCAGTCAGACCGACCTTGAGGGCGTGTGGGGTGTCCTGTATGCAGTAGACCCTCAGACTGTAGTCCATGGAGAGACACGGTGCCCTGGGAGCAAACAGGGCCAACTGTAGCCTCTTACAGGCTGGCCGAGGGGGAGCCGACTGCCCCACCAGCCCGTACGTCCCCAGCTGCTCCATCAGTATGTGACAGCTCTGCTCCTCCACCTGTAGATAGCAGGGAGATGACAGGCTCTCCTCTCCCACTGTTAGCACCTCCTAGTGGAAGGGAGGGGAATGAAGAGGGTACTGTTACTAATGGCCACAGGTTAGCAGTCACACTGTACCTTGTAAGTTGTGTTGGATAAGACAATGTTGTCAATCTGTCTGACTGTCTGATCATACTGTGAAGACTTCATTCTTACCTCCCAGGCACCTTGATGGTTTTGCATTTTAAGGGTGAGGGTCCAGTCTGGGGGGTCCAGCTGGGCGCAGTGGGGCAGAGTGAGGACCACCGGTCTGCTCAGCAACATTCCCGTGGGTCCGCAGCTCACAACTGGACTCAGTACCGTCTGACTCCCGTCTGATGGCAACCTGAAACAGGAAACAGTCGGAGATGTGAGCATCCAGTCACAAAGCCATTATTTGCCTTTGTAAAAACAAGAGCACGACATACATAAGAGATTACGTAGAGAGTTAAAGCTGTAATCTGTAACTTTCTTGTCTCTACCTCTATTGCAGCAAAATAGAGGTTACTTTCTGTACTTTTCATTATGAATGTTGAAATCAAATGAAGCCGAAGAGACATTTCCTGAGAAATCAGACCCGACAGATCAACTTGCAAATCATTATTATAAACTTACCGTTTGGAATCGGGGTGAGGTAAGAAGATTATGTTGAACACTGATCTGACGTGTATATGTTCAACTTAAAGTTACAGAGTACAGCTTTAAAGTAACTAAATAAATGATTCATTTTATTAAAATGAATTTAAAATGTAAATTAAAATGATTAAAATAGAATAAAATGATTATTTTTTTTTTAAAGCATTGCTACTGATTTCAAAAATGCATTTCAAAATTATGCATAAACTAAACAAGCATAACTTCAACCATTTACTAACCATGCATGCATGGTTAAATCAGGATAGACAGTTAATTTAATTAATTAAAAATGTTAGTGGCTCAGATTCAAACCCATGTCAGTCACATAAGCATCATGGCTTAATGTGTGTCAGGGCATATGTGCAAACTGTTAGACTATGTTTGTTACTCTAATGTTTGTTTAATCTTTATGGCAACTAAAAATGTTTACAGTCTGAAAACAGGAAGTGATGTATTTCAACAGTGATGTTCAAAACGTCAAAATAAAAAACAGTGATTCAGCAAAAACGTCAAAGCTCAGACAACCATTCAGTGGTTTCATATTTGCCTGGTGTTTTTTATTATTGTGTCAAAGTTTTGAAATGTTATTTTCTCCTCTGTGCTGCCATTAAGGTCAGAGTGTTTCTGCAGCATGTATTTCTCCACCTGGACTGCTGAGATGTTTGAACTGGAGTTTGTAGGCACACAGTGACAGATAAAGTGTTGTACTGTAGCGTGAGCTGTGACAGCGCGATGAGGGCAGAGCACCGAGAAACTGTGGCCGACTTACGTTGTTTTCTCCCATTTGTTGATGATGAGATACATTTCGTAGAACTTTCCCTGAGGAATTGTGCCTGGTGGAACCAGCAGACTCACACCTGACAGGGTAAAAGAGACAACGGGAGTGACTATATTAAGATAGTATTATTTGACAGAGGCCTGTTACATGTAGAACGTATCTGTCTGTCCAATATTATATTTAACATATAAATGCATATTGAAAAAAAAAGTTTATTAAAGACCTACTGGGAAAACAGAAATACAAACAGCGCTTGTTATCTGAAGGCCTAACGTGACACAAATATTTTCATCACAGTCAATGTCAGTGATTATTATTGGAGCAATTTAGTTTTGATGCGTCATCATGTTTGTAGCACGGTAAAGCATATTACCTGTGTTAGGGATGGTGAGACGGCCTCCCAGTGAGCCCAGCGTGGCGCTGGCGCTGTGACTGGGCTCTCTGGTCAGGGTGTGTCCATGGTGGTCTTTATATCCAGAGCCCACGGTCTTCAGACTCATGATTTCACCATCAGAGTCCCGACCGGTCGGCAGCTCAAGGGAGGACATTGTAGAAGCATTATACACCTTTATCTTCAGACTGGGAAGCGTGTCCAGCAGGGGAGATGTTGTCATGGGAATCTTATGGGCAGAGTCCAGGGAGGCCTGCTGTAGTGCGTACAGAGGCCCACGGAAGGTTCCGGCACCGGCTGTGAGGTCAGGGGGGGCTGGCGGATGCAGTAGGTGTGGGTTATCTAAAGAAGAACAGAAGTGTTATTTTCTCATAAAAAAAGAAGAAATATTTTCAGATAGGCTGCAAAAGTTTTGACTGGATTTGCCTAAGAAATGAGAGCATTAAAGGGGAGAGGATTTAAAAGAGGCAGCGCATAAACAAGTTACGGCAGATTAAATACTGTTGAGAGAGCAGCAGACGGCATGAGAACGGATTAAAACCTTAAAATACAGGGGAAAGAAAGAGATTATATTAGGTTTGATGGGAAGGAGAAGGAGATAGAGAATAAAAGTGAGACTGAGAGGAAGAAAGTGGAAAGAAACTAGCATAAGCTGGTCAGGCTAGTCTGTTTTGATGTTAAAAAGGCTTTGAGCAACTGTTAGCCGCTAAATATCACCTTGGCCTGGCTGGGGGAACATCTAGGCCAGCGTAAACCAGCTTAAACTGGTTTAATTCAGTTGTTTGGCAGGGTATTTGTGGATAAAGTCAAAGAAATAGTAAAAGGCAGATACTATAGACGGATGTCTCACCCTGTCGTGGAGGTTTGTAGTTGCCCGGATGGAAAGCAGCTGTGAGGGCCGAGGAGGAATCAGTGATGTCGCCGTGGAGATGTCGGCACCCCCGGCGATAGACCAGGATGCCCACACACAACACGAGGATCATGCAGAGCAGCAAGGCCACAACCAGGCCTGCATACACAACTACACCGGCCCCAGAGCCCAGAGCTGAGACACAAACAGTACACAGTTCATCACAATGCATGTAATAAAACAACAAAACAGGTATGAGCTAAGGAAAACAGATGAGGTAGAGATGAAGAAAGAGGGACTAGGTTATTAAATAACAGGTACTTGTAATTTCACTTGTAATTTGCAACATTTTTGTTACTTCTATGAAATGTTCTTACAATCTAAAATTACAAACTGGGAACAAGCTATTTCAGACGGTGTTTGACATTTGTGTGTACAGCCAGCAGGCATCAAGCGTTCAGTCAACAGACTGTGTGTGATGCATCTGAGGCTGAGAACAGGTCAACAATTAGGGCTAATTATGAGTGTCTACAAGTATGAAGCTCTTCTGCTGGCTCTCCTGGTTATAAAACAGTTGATGTGCTACGGATCTAACAGTGCACTGTGGGAGAGTCAGTCCAGCTTCTCTGAGGCCTGGTCTCTCTATCATTCAACTGGTGCTCTGACGACACTTCATGAAGTCCCTGCTATAGAATAACTACAGAGGCGTGGAAAGTGTCAGAAATGAACCAAAATACTTAACTTATAAAAATAGAATAAGTAACATATTTTACTTCACCTCTCACATGTGAAGAAAACATTACAAAACTTCAAATTAAACTGATATATTGTACATACTGGACTTTATGACAGACTGTACAAAGTGCTTAAAATATATTCTAGCGGCTTGTATGTGGTGCTATAATATCTATGTGTACTAAATGGTGAAGTGGTTTAAAGGAAACAACTACAATTGCTTAAACGAATTGATTTAATTTAATGTGTGTAAATTTATATATGTTTGGACCATATACATATATGTAAATATATATGTCTCTGATGATAAGAAGTACAGTGCAAGGGTCCTAAAAAGACAGGAGGAAATTAAGAGAGCGGAGGCGTGTGGAACGTGAGAGAGGGAACAAAATCTCGGAAGCGAATCTGACAGCCTTCTTAACATATTATGGCAAACGGAACCAAGCCGAATTAGATGCTTACTTTTCGCTCTCTCAAGTCCCGAATGTCACATTGATCTCTGAATATTAGCATCACTTCAACTGTAAGCTAGCCTATTGATTGCTCTGGGCTCTGGGTAAGTTGCACAGTCATTAACTTCAATGTCTTTAAAAAGCACTCTATTTCTGAAGCCATTCTGCGTATGTATTATATAAATCTTCTTCCAGTAATGCGTATACACATTTTTCTGTGTGTGTGTGCGCATATGTGTGTTATAAATTACATCTGGTCTGCAGAATAGCTCTTAAGTGGTGGTCGAAACAAGTCTGACACTTGCTTAGTACTAAATATATAAGTCATTTGGTGTTTACTGTACAGCTGAGGGCAACTGACTAAACCCTTGCCTAAAACTGATTTAACCCTTGCCTAAAATTGATTTAAATAGTAATCATAAATAATGAAACACTGATAGTATTAACCAATTTATTAGCATTGGCCGTTAACCGGCTGAGAAACACTGATAGTGTCATGTTATGAAAGCTTTCTGTTATAATATTCACTTGTTCACTATATTTTATAGCGTTTTTACAAATGAGTATGTCCCAAAAATGCACACACACACACTCACACACACACGCTGCATGAAACTCATAATAATCTTTCAGCTTAATATATCCAATCACTTTGTTCCTGCTTTCCCAGACACACTCATAAATATAAACATATCAATATAAACACAGAGGGAATGAAAAGTGGATGCAACTAAATGTCAAAGAGAAGAAGTTTGTTATTAAAAGGAAAACTTACGATGGCTTGCATGTTCAATAGAAACCTTTTTATCTGTTAGAAAAAGGCAAAAACAAAGAACAAAACAGGACAGAATGAACGTGAGGATGGATGAGTGCGGATCAGAGACGATGGCAAATGAAGTGAAACAAATAATCAATACTAGCAAAAACAAGACTGCAAATGAAACATCAAAACAAAAACACTGAAATGATTTACAGAAGACAAAATGACTTAATAGGGTCTCAGTGTGTGTGTGTGTGAGTGTGTGTGTGTGTGAGTGTGTGTGTGTGTGTGTTAAATTATTAAAGCTGGAATCTGGGTTGTGCTCCAACTTTCAGCCCAGACAGACCACACTATAACTTTCTGTCTGCATTGTTCTCCTGCTGAACATTGTGTGTGTGTGAGTGTGTGTGTGCTATTGATGGTCTTCCAAGATAATTCAGTGCTGTCTACCGTGCTCCAGCGAAACCAGCACTGCAATGAGCATCCAGTGTCAGAATGGATTTGACTCGCTATCGCATGAACGATCTACTTGAGTGGTTTTATACTTGCTTGTGTTAAGTACATTTTGCCTGCTGCATTTATCCTGCTGTCCATCTGTGGTCTGCGCTAAGAGGCAGGGTTTTGGACATAGAGTTTATCTGGGGGGCGGGGCCACCGTGCCTCCAAGGCACAGCGTTATATTTGACCAAATGATAATACATTTCCCACGTGTTTACCAGCCATGATTTGTGACTCCATTATAAAGCTAATACACCTGTAAATTAATCATAAAACTATTTGCTCTGAGCAGCAGTGAATCCTGACACAGGCGATAAAGAACGGAACCGCCCAAGGCAACAGCCCAGAAGGGCTGCACGTGACGCTGTGTGCAGAGATAACTTTCACATGCGTGCCCTATATTCGGAAAGATTCCCGGTTTTGAGCCATGCCCTAACACTGCAAGGAACTGTGACTTAGTGGGTAACTTTCTCAGAGAAGATTTCTGTGCTTTACTTCAGCACTTCCTGTCTCACTATCTGTCTCCACCATAGAAACAGGATAAGCAGTCCATGACAATCTCTTTTTCTGCTGGAAGCTAAAAATGGGGCAGGAATAGATGATCATTAATGGCTGACAACTTTTCCAAAACTTGCCAAAAATTCCAAAAGTTGGTCTGACTCTAAGCTTGTGCTTGTATATGTTCCTTTGCATGTTTGTGAGAATTGACCTTGTTTCTTGAATTATAACTTGTTACTGTTGCTATTTCCCTCAGTGTTGTGAAAGTCATGTGACTGATGATGCAGGGTCATGTGACGGATGATGTGTGGTCATGTGACTCACTGCGGGTACATAGTCCCTGGGTGCAGTTCTTGCTCTCCATCATGCTCCCGCTACAGTGACGTCCTCCGTTGCTTGGGGGAGGGGCTTGGCATTCGCGGCTGCGCCAGTGTGTGCACTCCGTCCCACAAGCTGACCACTTGGACCACTCTGTCCAGCCTCCGTCAACTACAAATAAACCAGTAACAGAACAAAACAAAGCTTATAAAAAATCTAAATCTATTAGTGTTAAACTATAAGGGTGCTTTAGTAARTAAAGCCATGTGACCGATGTCAGTCTTTACCTGGACATAGMGTGGTGCATGTGACCCTCTGGAAAGGCGGGCCCTCACAGAAGGCTCCTCCGTTGAGAGGCGCCGGATTGGTGCAACTACGTGTCCGTCGCTGCCAGCCCCGCCCACACTGAGCATTGCACTCTGACCACTCTGTCCAAGACGACCAACCACCACTCACTGAAGCAGGAGGAGTCAAACACACATTTTGAGACACACACTGACAGGAAATGGAAGATTACCAAATATAAATTGAAAACATGTCAAAAACAGCCCTTGAATTATATGAAATTTTAAATAAACATTAAACATAACTAGAATTACCCCCAGGGTTTATTAGCGTTATTAGTCGTGACTTCACTTTTACACATTAACTTAGTGATTTAGTTGCAGGGATTCTGATTGGTCAAACGGTTACCATAGACGATGAGTGTTGCAGTGCTGCTCCGTCGCCTAGCGACTACATTGCGAGCCACGCAGGTGTAGTTTGCCGTGTCGGAGAGTCGAGCCTGTTTGACGATCAGGTCATGGTCGATGGTAATTAGAAAGTTAGAATCCAGAGCCGGGTCAATGTGCTCTTCATTCTTCAGCCAATCCACCTGTTGCATTATGGGAAATCAATTCACAGTGTGTACGGAAGAATGATCTGTATCTGGATTTAAAATTGCACTTACATGAACATTATAATTTGAATGGGAAATTAAACAATGTCAGACTTGTTCTGAATAGGTTTAGGTGTAACATGTCCTGTGCAATTTAATGATTTAAACAGCTGAAAGGGGAGGAGATGCAGGAAAGTCTTTACCTCAGCAGGTGGGATGCCCTCTGGTGGGCGACACTGCAGCAGAACTTCCTGCTCCAATCGAACTTCCCTGCCAAGCGGCTCCTGCTCAAAGTTCTTCCTTAGGTCTGACAAAACACAGAAAAGATGATTTTAACCCAAACAAAGTTGTTTTTTTAGTAATTAGTTGGGCCAACACAGAATCTAGGCCAACAGAATCGCTCAGAGAATTGGATCTTTGCACCTGTGTTTGTTAAATACTTTGCTTCATTTAAAAATGCTTTCAGACATCATCATTGTAACATTACCTCAGTTTAACATTTTATTCTGTTTAACTCATTCTTAATTTTCTCACATACGTTTCCTCATAATTACCACAGAAATGAAAAATATTCCACAAATATTATAAAAATTAAAGGCAAAATATTCGTGGATGTGTAAGAGTTTAGCAGAAAGAACAACACCTGTAAGGGCTGTGGAGTAAAAACAGATTTTTATTCACCTACTCTAAATGCAGTATTTATGAAGGCATTTCATAAGCAGCTGAACACAAACTCACAGGCGATGCGGACGTAAGCCCGCTGGCTCTTTGTGGTGCCAGCCGCGCTCCAGGCAACACACTGACACCAATAATCCTCCAGCCCAAACAATTCTTCTACCTGAGTCCTGGAGACAGAGATGTCCACCTCTCTCACCACCAGACCTGAGACACGCAACATAAATGCATGAACAATATGACATTATCCCAGCTAACACGGTTAGATTGTGTTAGGTTGTTGTTTTTCATTAAGTAACGAAAATCATTATTTGGAAACTTCTAGGAATGTTCAAAACATCTGAGAACATGTGCACATTTATAATACGCTCCACCAACTGTTTAAAAATGTTTTGATATTAAATTTCTAGCCATTGATTATACTAACGTTAACTTTGGGAAAAAAAACACTTTTATTGAATGTTACAACAGTGTCTGAAAATGTTTCCTTCTAGCCAATAAGTCCATGCAAAATGTTTAGTGCAGTATTAGCATTAGCTAGATTTACCTGTGATGGGGTCCAGACTCTCCTTTGTCACATGATCATTCTGGTTCACCCAATCTCCATTGCATTTGAAGTATATCTGTGTGGCCGGACTAGCTTTGCAGGAGAGCTTCACCGGCCTGTTTTTCACAATGAAGGCATCCTCCGGTTCACTCTGGAACTCTGGCAAGGGTTCGGCTGGAGCGGACGGAAAGGAGTCCGGAAGAACCTCGCTGTAGTCACTGCCATCTACACGCACAGGAAGAGAGAAACATGTGCACAGTTTAGGCGAGTGTGTGTTTACAAGAGCATCTCGCTATATACAGCATCTGTCACCCCAAATGAGTTTGGCCTTGAGGGTAATGGAAACACTGCTAGTGTCTGTTAAAGTAAAGCCCTGGTCTCTGACATTTCAAGTTTACTCTAGTGATACAGCGTTCGCTCCTCTCTCATCCCTGCGGAGTCCGAGCAGAACCAGGATAAAGCCAGAGGAGTTTGACCTTCCATTGAAATGCCCAGCGATCACACATTATCCCCTGACATTTTCCTGGTGACACATCCTTCACGGCACAGAGCTCAACCCGTGTGTTTTATGATTCCACAACCGGACCACCATCACCTCCAACACGCCTGTGCTGTTAGCCTTTCAGTAGAGGCTAAAGGGTAGAGAGCTAAGTAGGCTATTGACTAGCGAGTGAAAAATTAGGTTTCCTGTCAGCAGTTTTATAGGAGTGGCAACACAGATATGTTTTTGCATTTTTGTCAGATTTACGTTTGCCAAATTTACGTTTGCCAAAAACCCAAATTACAGTTGGGTGCTTAAAACTGCTTCTACTTAGATGCAACCAAATTAAAACAAAGGACTCATTTTGTTTTAGAGAGTAACTCGGAAATGAATTTTTATGGTTGTCTCATCCATAGACAGGCATAATCATGAATGACAACGAAGGCAATTATAAACAGAAATAAAACTGCAGAAATGATGAAACCTCTCTCTGTCCGTGACAGAGTTTAGCCACTATAAACTGCAAAGGCTCTCGTGGTTGAAAGCTCTGCGTGAGTTTAATTACCACACACGCTGTCATCAGCTGTTATCATATTGATGTGACTAAAACATCTCCAATGGCCTAAGCCTAGTTTGCGTCAGCCCAGTTTACAGGAAACATTCTCAGTATGTTCCAGCATTTGATATAAGAACTCTAAACTATCAAAACCATACTTGAAATAATGTTAGTAGAACATTTTTAAAATGTTATATAATGTTAGTGGAACATTTGATAAATGATACAGATTACAAAATGTTTTTGTTACTTGATGCAAATTTGTTAGCTGGATAATTCAGTTCTGGGTCATGACAAAGAGTGTTGCGCTAATAAAAAGGGTCTGAATTCAATAAATGTGGCCATTTGCATTTAAAGAGAGAGTGAAAGACAAAAACAACAAGAGAAAATGTGATGAAACAGGGGGTGGGGGGCATAGACGCAGCATAAGTGGTCCAAATTCTGACATGCGGGTCGACTGTCTTCCAAGCTGCTGTGTTTGCTGGAACGCTCTGCAGACGTATGAGAGGTGAGACAGTAGCTGAAAATTGGATTTGAGAGGGTGTTTTCACATACGGAAAAACAGAGAAATGCTATAAGTCAGATCAGAAAAAAGAAGAGACAGAGACAAAAACAGCAAACCAGCAAACAAACCAGGCTTGACCAAAACCACAACACACTGCACCCACCGTAGCAACATCAGCATTATGTTAAAATCATTACACACTCAGAGAACTGGTATTATGTAATGTAACTTATTAACAGAATGCTATTTATAACACTGAGTAAAGATTTGACTTGACAACACATTAAAATGGATGGAGCCCTGTGTGATGTCATGCAGAGCACAGCATACAACAAAATCTAATTTAGCAGCACACACATACTGTACACACACATACTGTATACACACATGCACACATCTGCACACACACACGTCACCTGAGAGTGTCAGTCTTAATCTGTGTCACTATTTGACAGCTACGTTCTTTTCCGAAACCCACAGTGAAAAAGACATGCATTGGGCAATGAATCTGGTATCTGTTGATCTATCTACATGATTTTTATCAGTGAAATAACACAAAAAATAAATTTAATATTAATAATATAATATTTATATTATATACAGCACATACAGTGCAACAACAACATATACAAATAAAATATTAAACATGACATTCTGTCAGTTAGACATGCTTTAAGCAAATCTTTGATTCTTGACCATACAAACACAGTTTTATCTGTGTAATTTAAACTCTCCACATATCTTGATAAAGCGACTCCGTTAAACAGAAAGATTCAACCAGCTGAGCTCAGAACGTCTCCTTTTCAAGTCACAAACATGTATTGTGACAGTGACTCACTCAGTGTCTCTATTTTCTCCCCTCCCCTTCACTCTTTCCCTCCTTTGTGCGATTTTCTATCGCTCTTTTCGCTCCTCCGTCAGCTGTCAGCCTGTCTTTTTTTCAGACTTTGACTTTTTCTGTCGATAGACAATTGTGTTTCGCTTTTTCTACATGGCATCGATTGCTACACGAAATCACCAGTCAAAAACACAGGCTGTCATTCCCTGTCACACAGAGAAGAAAGGCGTTTGTCGAAACAAGGAGGGAGAATGTGTACTACAGTTCATTTGTGTGTGTGTGTACGGGTGTGAAAACATGGTTCTTTGGGGTGACTGTGTGTGAGAGTGATAAATAGATGGAATTTGTGAGATACCACAGACTAAACATATGGAAAAACATTTTTTTTAATCGCTAAAACACACATCGCTGTCCCTCCTAACCCACTGGGCTAGATGCTAACTTCACACAAAATGCTTTCACACATATTTTGAAGAGCGAACAGGAATTACCCATCATGCCTTTGGCAGCCCACAATTTAGCTGGAATAGTCATGGCACTCCTATAAGAAGAAGCTCTTAAGAGGCCCCCGACTGTAGGTCTTTTATCACTTTAATGATAGACAAGACTCATCGGCACTGAAGCCCCCCAACTCTCTGTCACTGGGAAGGGTGTAAACATTCACACATATGTGCAAACAGCCACACGAAAACAGACAAACAAGACACAAACCAAAACCACAGCCAGCTGAACTCTGGGATACAGTATGTGTGCTGAGGCTAAAAATGAAACTTAAAAATGTGTTTACATGAACAATTTACAGCTAAGTGGACAAAAACAAAGAACGTTCCTTGACCTGTCTTGTTTCTACACAAAGTACACTAGCAAGCCTCAAATTATAGACTGAAGAATTGCTCAGAAAGACACAGAGGGTGTCAGACGGTGTAATTTTTCTAGCTCCAGTCATGAAAGCGATGCTTTATCATTAGCTTACAAAAGCTGTCATTATAGTCCACATTATATATATATTGACTGCAGATTTACCCTCCACTCAGCCGCTCTCATAATGATGCTTTTGAGACCTGGGACATCTTGACTTCATCGATGGCTGAGATATATGACATATACTGTTAAAAATATATACTGTTTTTGATAACTTTGAAAGAACATTCTAAGAACATTAGCTGTGAAGTTGGAGTATGATGCAAGCCAGACTCAAACCTCCATCTCCCGTGTGACCGCATAACAGGCAGAATCACAAAAACACATTGCACACATTCAGAAATAATTACTACTTTACAGTCATTTGCATACAGCTAGTGTTACTGATTCTTCTAAGACACCTGCAATTCAATGTTAGTGACATTATGAGCTACTCTAACCTATTATCATTCATCTCAGTCCTGTCATGTACTTGTTATTGTGTCTGTGATTGTATAATTTTACCTCACGTGGTTCTTTGTAGCGCATCAGTCACTGTTATTGTATATAGTGTTATAATGTTTAGAATTGACCTGCTCTGAAACACACCATGTAACACAGACTGCCCCATCTCCATTGTAAAAACAGCTGGTTCACACACACCTGTGATCGCACATCACTTTCTATATTTATGTGCTGAGTTGCCACGTTGCTTAGTGACCATAATCAGCCTGCAGTTAAACTAATGAGCTATATTACTTGGCAGAACATTTGTTTTTGTGATTATTACTGTAATAAATGTGATTATTTACTGAAAATACATGCCTTATTTAATACTGCTGTTATCACAGGCAATTTGTGCATGCAAAATATTCAACGTACCATCTTGTTCCATGTGTAGTTCACACCATATGAAACTTTATGTCATTAGCACAGCTTTTATCCTCCATTTCTGACACACAGCTGACAGGAACGTGCTCTCAGCGTCTCTGCTAACAACAGTTGCGTAGAAGAACTGATTTTATAACACATGAAAAATCCCTGACACATGATAACCTCTATCAAACACACACACGCACACACACACACACACACACACACACCTTGTGACTTGATTTTCTTTTCATTCCTATATAAGTGGGCACTACAAAGGCTGTTTTTTCTATAACATTTCTATAAAACCTGAACACACACACACCAACTCAATTACTTTTGTCAATTTCTATAACTTTATACATGCTTCCAATTTAAATTTTATTCCAATCTCTTAGATTTTCTATTACACTTTAATTTAGAAACTTTACTTTGTGAAATACAATAAAACTAACCGTTGAAAACAGAAAGTTACTGCACCTGTGTAATGACAGTGATGAGCTTGGCATTTGTTTTAATGTGTGTGTGTGTGTGTGTGTGTGTGTGTGTGTGGATGGGGGTTGGGTAGCCCTGGAATTCACTACATTATTTGGACCAAATGTCCCCACAAGTATAGTAATACCAGTCAATTTTGACCTTGTGGAGACATTTTAAGACCCCCATGACAAAACAAAATAAAATGATTTTTATTGAAAAACAGCCAAAAGCTTTTGTGATGTAGAAGGACAGAATATACAGTTGTATAACAATGTACAATGTAAAAACTATTATGTCTAATACCCACCGTGTGTGTGTGTGTGTTAATGGCACACCGGTTGGACTAAAGAGAGACAATGACAGATGGATAATGAAACTATACCCCAGTGCTTCCTAAAGGACAATTATGAGTGATTGATATTCTGGATGCATTTACACACACATAATGTCAGAAATTGATCAAGGGCATATAAGAACAAAAACATGAGGAGTTGAGCAGATAAATCCAGCACAAACAGCCACACTGGCCTGTACGCATGTCTCAGATCACGAGAAGATCACAAGAGAATTGAAAGAAAGAGAAATGAAAGAGTGTGAAGAGAACTGGAACAACGAGACATGATGAGATAAATGCACTGGAGACAGAGAGTGAGACTGTGAGAGAGTTTGTTGAAACAAACACCAGCGGGGGACGTGTGTAGATAGATTTCAGCGGTCCATTAACACGTCCAAAGTACAGAAAGCTGTGACATCAGATCTGATCGGTCGGACAACAGTTCAATGCACACGCAATCTGTGCATCACTAGAACAACTTGCAGTACAAAATTGCCACGCAAGTGGCATCAGGAGAAGCTGTGTGTTGAAAAATTTGAGTGATGGTAGAGGACAAAGAACGGCAAAACAAAGTCTTAAAAAACAAAAGCAACCAGTAAATATAAAACACACAATTCGCCCTGATGTAAGTCATTGCGCCCCATCAAATTTCCCAGAATGCTTTGCGGCTTGCCCTTGTCAGACAGATGAGCTTGTTATCACTTTCAACTTGGTTCTTCCTTTGATAAACACGAGCACACACACTTAACATATAAACACTTAACGTATAAACACAAATGAGGTGTGAGATGAAGCTTTGAAAATAATGGCTTTGGGGAAACATCATGGCAACAGAAATGTCACGTCTCTGATTGAATCTAGCATGCTAACAAGCTCTGGTGACAGGGCTAGTTTTGTCTTCTGTGTATGCGAGTATGTGCGTGGATACTGTCTCCAGGGTGAGTGGCAGATTGGCATAGGTGAGGGTTTGGTGTGGAACAGATATTTGAACTGACAAGAATGCCCATTCTCACACATTCAGCGAGTTTTAATAGCCGCTGGATAAATACACAGACATGTACACACACAAACCCAGACACAGAGGACCCTTGGGAGACATTTGTCAGTGAGTAAACAGACACAAAGAAGCGCACATGTCAGGAATGCATAAAGATGTCATTATTTGCATAGGAGATGGTCTTGGGATAACTCCACCCATTCTGTTGACATGGCCACGCCTACTGAGAGCATTACTGGCATTTTTTGGTGTGTTATTGGTCATACACAAAAATACAACAACAAACTCCTCACTTATTTGTCCTGCACTGTCAAAATGTATACAAATAGTCATTTGAGTTTTAGACACTTATATAGACACTTTAAGTTTGTCTATAATTTTTTGCCCTTTTATCCTGACAAAATATGCAAATCATTTGTCATTTATAGGTTGATATCCCTAAACAGTGCAAACACAACAACTTTGGCTTCACCCAATAGCATTAGTTGAGCAACGATCCTGTTAAAGTATGTCCTATAAACAATGTTACTGCATTGCTATTTGTTTTAACTATATTAACCCATATTCAAGCAAAACTACACTTAACTTAAAGGTAGGGTAGGCAATTTTGGGGAGGCTAGCAACAGAAACCTAGCATTGAAAGTGTAAGATTTAAATACAATAATAAATAATTGGATGAACATTTTATGCACCTCCTAAAAAATAAATATGTGTTTCTAGACTGACTTCCAACCAGCATAACAAAACAATGTCTTGGACAAATCGGCTATCCTGTCTATTAACCTTAAAAAACTACAGCCTAACTCCCTGTGATAAACATGAGACAGAATATCAGGTGCTCCGCTTTTGTCTTAATTGCTCATATTCAGACAGCCATGCGACACATTCCACTGGAATGACAGGAAGATGGAGAGCTCCTCACTGCTCCTCGCTGCTCCTCTTCCTGTGCTGCTGACTCTGTATTGAGGAGCAGCTAGAGGGCGCCACCCCCCACTGAGCCCATTTATCAGCCACCATCAATAACAGCCCCATTTCACAGGACCCCCCTCAGCTCCATCCGTGGAACATCTATCCCCCTACACCATCTACGGCATGGGAACAGACAGAGCCCCTCCAAAACCATCCATCACCCCCTGACACAAACATCTCAGAGAGAAAGTCCGGAAATGTGGAAATGAAGAGATCAGGAGAATTATAAATGTTAATATGTCCAACGAAACAAACAAGAGTCAATCAAATTAAGTCTTCAAGTGATGCCACTTGATCATCTGAGTGTGTTTGTGCGGATGCTTTGTGTAGCTCAGAGTCTTCAAGGTGGAACAAGCCCTGATTGGTCCGCATGTGTGTGGCTGGTTGCCATGACAGCTAGTCACATGATCCTGGTCTCCCTGAGGGCCTTTAGTTGACACACAGATCTCAACAGGACACCACAGCACTGTATTAAAACTCATTCCTCTCATTTTCTCTCTCTCTCCCTCCCTCCCTCATTCTTTCTTTCTTGCATTTTTTCCTTCCTGCCTTCTTGATTTTCATTGAACTATATTTCAAGACACCTTTTCCAAATGACACGAGGCACAAAGTGTATTTCAGTGTCATATTTGGTTGGAAGAATCGTTTCATCTTGGAGTCATGCAGTGATCAAGGATTTTCTGTGTTCAAGGAACCCTGAAACACATGCATTCGCCATCTCCCAAAGTTTTCTCTTTAAATCTTTTCTCTGACATTTACATACAGATAATGTTAAATATCAAGTTATAAATATCATATTTATATCTTGATTTATATTTAGTTAGAAAGTAAATAGCAAACTCACATACAAAATGCTAAAATATGCATAGCAATTTAAACTATATTACAATTACAGTCCTTAGTGACCAGTGTTTATACACACACACACACACACACGTATATTCGTGTGTATATAAGTCATATCAACTTATATAAAAAATGCATTTCACTGTACACATTTACCCCTTCAAACACCCCCCCCCCCCTTCCTTGGGCTGAGTTTTGGAGCCAGGCTGCTTTAAATGGGGGTAATTAAATGAGAAGATGGGCAGCATTCCTTCCTAAGGGTAGGGTAATTACAGGCCCTCTTCAGACCCCTACAATTACCCACTTTTATCTAGACACAGACACACACACACACTCTTTCTCCTCAACAAACTACTCCAACCTGATTGCCAACTCCACTCCTGAAATGCAACACGCACACATACACACAACGGAGTCAAGCTCTTGAACCCAAACATTTTAGGAAGCTGAGCTAAACAGTCTGACCCTTGACCCCTGATGTCATCACACACACACAAGCCTCAGGCCTAATATTTTTGTGACACCCTCACCAAACCTGACCCTCGCTGGCAGAGAACTGCACCTTTATCCTCCACCTCTTCAACTGTTCTGTTCTTTTCCTTTGTAAACCCACACACTTCTCACCCTCAACTTACACTCTGAACACGCACTCAAAAATATTATAGCACAGAGACTGTGGTAATTATAGAAAATGGCATGCTGAGAGTGGCTCTGTCGCTGCTATTATCATGAGGACCAACCTGTGAGTCACTGAAGTCTTACATTCTGTGTTTAGAAGAATCAATTACTAAACAATATTTACAGATATTTTACCACCAATATACCACAATCATACATGTGTATGAGCAACACTAATAGTGATGCTTGCTTTAGTAAAAAAAAATAAACAGATTAACATGAATCGTTCCATTAGTCTAATGCACAGATGAGTTATAGTCTAAGATGAGATATAAACTAATCTGAAAAAAGGAGACTATAACATAATCCATCCTTAGACAATTTATAAATCCATCCTTTATGCTCATATGACACCCCAAACAAAGAGGGAACAATAGCAATAATTTCTTACAGACCTAAAAACACAAGGTTAGAGAAATTCTTTACAAGACGAGGCCTTGCAAACTAATCTCACACCTCACAACCAGACTGCTGAGTTGTGGAAACTGTCAACATCTGCATTTTCAAAGCAACCAGAAGCTGTTAATGTGCATTTTTGCTTCTTAGAAATACCAGCCTGTTCTCATCCAATGTTAAATGTCTTTAGTTGAGTGTGATAGAGAATGTGTGTTATGCGTGTAAACTGCTGCATCATCAACACCAGTGTTGTGTGTGGAGAGAGAGAGAGAGAGAGAAAAAGAGAGAAAGAAAGAAAGAGACCTGAAAGATGAGACAAAATTCTAGCAAAATCACATCAGAACACAAGAAGTGATGGGAACAGGGGCAGCGATTGGACTGAGGCAAACAAAACAGACCATGACATCACAGGATGTAGCACAAAGATGTGTCACGGCTAATTCTCAGAATGTTACCTGAGCAAAAATACAATAAAGGAAGGCAGAAGAGTGAGAACAAGTGTAAAAGGAGGTAAAATATATCCACACAGAACAGAGATGTAAGAGAGTGATGATAACAGAACCTGGAAGAGGGAGGGACTAAAAACATGTGCTGCTGTGTCCAAGTAACCATGGAAAGAAGGATGAAAAAAGAGTGAGAGAGAGAGCGACAAGAAAGAAAGAGAAAGCAAGAGAGAAATGAAAACAAAATGGGTATGAGTTTAACAGTGTGTTGGGCTGTTGCTGTCTTCAGTGCTAGTTTTGTTATAGCCACTCTCATTAAATGTGTTGTGACAGCGCCGCGTCTCTTGACTAAATGATTTGGCAAAGCTGCATTCCTGTCATATTAATGAAGACGCGTAGAGACATGCAATGCACCGGGCGACTGTCACGTCGCGGTGGCCTAACGCGCTCATGCACTCCTACATGCATCGATTCATGCGCAGATGCACCGTGGTACAAACAGAAGCTCACTGAAGATGCTGACAGACCGACACAACACCCCTCGTATCCCACAAACATAACAGATGCTGGAGGACCTGCATGACCACTCACGTCTGCAACCAGATGAGATGTGATATATTGGCGGTAAACACCCAAACACAGACAATGGCAAGCAGAGGGACTGGCGTCACCAGGCTCTGTCGTTGCGTCCCCTTGCATCAGAGAGTTCCCCTGGTGCTCACTAAGGCAAGAACAGGTACAGAGAGCACCAACGGCACTATCAGCTAACGCACAAACACACACACTCATAGTCATTGTGATTTACAGATGCTCTCCACTGACATAATCATTTTCTTACTGAGGTAATACAATAATACAAAGTTTAATCCTGCATTTATTTGAAATAATGACCACATTAAACTTCACTGCATATGAAAATGTACATTAAGTACAACTTATAGGCCAGAAAAAACACTCACTTAAGCACTATTCAAATGGATCAAATCATTAAGTTTCATTCGATTAGGCTGTTAGTGTTGCTACTGTTAGTCACTTCCCAACACCTGTACACACACTCACACACACGCATACACACACATGTACACACACACGCACAGACATGCACAAACATGCATACAAACAATCACTAACACATGTACACATACACACACATGTACACACACATGCACAAACACACACACAAACACATGTACACACACACACATGTACACACAMACACATGTACACATACACACACCCAAACAAACATTGGAAAGAAAAGTCAGGAAAAGTTTAAGTCAGGCGATTGAAATTAACAGAGAAAACCAAAGTTTGCTTAAGCAGAAGAAAGACAGATAAAACTGATAGACGGATGGAGAGAGAAAGAGGGAAAATGGAGCGTCTCATCGATCTCCTGACCCCACGTTGGCTCTGACTAAGTGAATGTGTCTTGGACTTAAAGCTTAATGCTGTTTACATCCTTTATCTGCTCAGTATTTCTCTTCTTTCTTACCTATTTTTTAGCTCCCCTGGCCTTTCAGACGCACCACCCTCTACTTTACATATCTGACCTTTAACCCCCTCATAACCTTCTCTGGTGGACAGCAGAGCACAGCATTCCTGTCCTCCATTAAAACAAGAGTAAAAAAGCTCTCATAGGCTAATGTCTCACATTAGAGTGACTCCAATTTCTATTATTCAAAACGATGACTAATTGTTTTTTAATTTTCATGAACATTTAAGTAATATTGGTGTGTGAACATGCATTTTAGCTGTACTAGCATTAAACAAGTGAGTTTAAATTACCATAAACATGTCAAATACTTTAGACAGATCTAAACAGGGGCTATCGAATCCAATTTTATGTGATTGTGTAAATACTGGCTACAAGTATGGCATACCATGACTAAAGTAACTAAACAAACTAATCATCAGATCTGCCAAAGTTTGAAACAATAAAAGCATCAACTGTCTTATACAAACACAATATTAACTTTACTGATTGGTTCAACATTTTTTATTTAGTAATGTTTTAAAAATGTTCATAAAACAAAAATGTTTTATGAACCTTCTGAAAGAACTTTTAGAAAGTTAGCCAATGTTCAGAGAAAGTTTCCTGATATCTATGGTGGACCAGACTTCATTCTGAAAGTCAAAAGTCGTACTTGAGGGAAAGTCTGAGAACTCTAATGGAATGAAGAACACAATCTGGCATCTACAAAACCTTCACGCAATGTCACTCATTTGATGTATCATGACTGATCTAATTCCTCAGACTATCTGCTCCGACAGCCTTGTTTGATCACTTCTGTTTGAAACTTTTACATAGCATTATTTATTGAAAGCACATTATCTGGGGTCTTGTCAAATCAAAGCCCTCCGTTTGACATCCAGGCAACTGCAGGTCGAATGGAATCGCAGCTGCTTTGTGCTGACTGACAGGTAGTGACAGTGTGTTACTGGGAGCTGATGCTAACAAACAGTGACACTTGGTCTCTTTTACTCCTGTTAGTTTGTGTCTTTTCACACTCATTTCCAGTCAGCCAGGTAAAGTTTGACTGGGGCTAATAAATACAGCTTGGCCCTATTTCAGCCAATCACAGTCTACAACATATTACCTTTGTGCTGTGATTGGATAGAACAGGGAGCCAGAGACAGGAAGTACCATAGAAGAAGAGATGGAAACAAAAGAGAAAAGATCTCAAGTATGCTGTGATTTCACAGTGCCTTGATCCTGCTGTATTATCTAAAAAATACTAATCATTTTTCAATTTTAAAAACATTAATTCATATTATTGGTTTTAGACTTAATAGAAATACATTTGTAGAAAGAATTAGTATTGAGGATGCATGTTTGTTTTAAATTGCTCTTTGCCAAGTTATTCTTCAGAACTTTATCTATAAGTTTGTACATGCCACAGCCTGTTATGTTTCGATACAAGCCTGTCCTGAGCTTATATCACAGAAAAGAGATGCTTCTACAATAGTTGTCTTGTTTTGTATCTACATCATTTTAACATACCGCTTCCTGCAAATCAGTTCGACAATGATGAAGGATCTCATGCCGTCTCTGTGTCAGTGGTTTGTATGCAGCATTGCTCTCGCCACACCTTGCTTGCATATGGACACTGTCTCCAGAGCGGAGAGAGGGTGGGCTGATCCGAGGCATGCCGTGGTCCCTCGATGCATGCAGGCAAGCCCAGAGCTACGTGACTCCCATTAGGATGATGAAGAGGCCTCTCATCATCTCAGTCCCTCTGGTCAGGAGCTGACACAAAATTTACCTTCAAAAGTGCTTCACATAAGCCAAACAGCCAAATAACTAAACAGACGGAGGTGGAGAAAGAGAGACAGAAAGTCTGAAGAAAGACTGTTCCTCAAGGCCACGTTTATTACATTTCTAAGCCTGTAGTCTAGATACCTAAGGTAGGAGCACAATAGCACCACGGCAGGGTTTTTAAATGTAGATGGTAAATCAATAGAGACGGGAAGACAGATGCGGTGTAGAACGATAGAGAGAAATAATGAGGAAAAGTAAGAGCAAAATAATGTAGGTTGAGTCTGACCTGCATAAAAGCGAAAAATATTGATTATTTATACATTAAAGCCAGGAAGACGAAAATCCCACAGGCTTACAGTCTTTTTAATGACCATGTGATGCTATTTTCACAGGTAAATGGTACAAAAATATTAGTATTAATATACACTTTATGTCTATGAATTTGTTTTCTATGCAATGAAAGAGAATAATGACTAAGGCAGCAAGTCCTTATTTCATTTTTAATGTTAAAAGATTAACATCTTTTGGGTCACATGACTTCAGAACAACATTAGAATAAGTGATGGCTAAAATGTCTTTTATCTTTTTTGGAAACAACCCCTTTAAGGATTAGCCGCAGATTCATTTGCTATATCCTGCCCACAGATTTTCACCCACTTTAAATAATATGCATTTAAAATGAGCAGCTTAAAACAGAACAGATAAATTCTTATTACAATACTAAAAATTTAACTCATAATGTTAAATCTTTGTGGTAAAAAATGAACAAACAGTTATTGACCGAGGACGTGGTAAGTTTATAACAATGGCAGCATTTGTAGTTTGTTTTTACAGCAGTTTAAAACTTAAACCTCTCATGCTTGTTAAAAAGCCCTCAAAATTATGGACTGCAGCTTTAACGATGATGATTTGCCATATAAATACAAACTGTGCGTCAGAGTGTTTGCAACTAGCCAATATAAAGCCAGTTACAGTACTAAAACACAGTACTAAATTTTTATAGTAAAAATGTATCTGCAAAAAATGTAGAAGACAAGACTAAGCTTAAGTTTAGACACTAGGCCAAAGAAAATGAGAACAAGCCAGACAAAAGCTGAGAAAGACAAATCACTTTATCTGTCTATGTAGCGTTACAGGCAAATCCGCTCCATGCAGTAACACAATGGCCATTACGAAACTAAAATCTGTGTAAATCCACTAAGAAATGTTATTAACATTAGCAAAAGCAACATATGGAGATTCTGTCTGATGATGTCATGGGCTGGGTGGTGTATACACACCCACCCAGGTCACCTCACTGGAAGACACCCCCAGTCTTTTGAAAGCCCAGATTACTGCAGTCAATCATAATGGATTATCTTTTCACAAGGTCATAATCGCTTGGTGAAATCAAAGCTACATCACAAACAGACAGAAAAGTATTTTTCGGTAAATGCTTCAGAGAGACATACAGTAGGTGAACAAACAGCCTACGCATCGACACGCTCGCAAACGCACGAACGGCCGAGCGCATTGTAATAACACTCACGCCGGAGAATACAAAACTAATGTAAGGCTACCATCATTTGCATACAGAACCACCATCATCACACACATATATTTTCACCCACCCACAAACTTAAACCAATATAATATCAAAGTGTCCCTTTGGGAGTCCCTGAAACCGTTTACGGCCAATGAACCAGCAATTTCAGCAGTACAGGCATGTTTTTGTGAGAGCCCTTGTTTGGTCTTATAAGAAGCCTGACATATAAATGTTATATTTCTCAGGGGTCTTGTAATAACGTACATCTCGCACTTGTCAAGCCATCTTCAAAATTCCTGTGACGGTTTCTGAGAACACAATCAGTCAGGCCTAAACAGACTTTGGTCACACAACAACACAAGGCGGTTTTCACACAGGTAAAGCTACCACGAGGGGCAATTAGGGCTTTACAATGAAGGTCCAAATAGACAGACAGTAAAAATGATCCAGTCAGAACAATCAAACAAGCACATACAATGAATAAAAATGTATATGATGAAAGTAACACTGTATATCACTTTAAAAAAAAGCTTTTACCTGAAGTATACATGTAAATGTATTACCACAACGCTATAGCTGAAAGCCAAGAAAATGTCAGAAACTTCACAAGAATTAGAAAAACCTTCAACAATTATTCACTAAAATTAATTACAGCGTATTTTAATTACATCAAAAAAGTGTCAAATGAGGTACAAAAATCAAATACTTCGATTTAACAAACAGAAATAATTATTTTGCACTTTTTTGACTTTATACGAGTGTTTTGCTGAATAATTATTCAGCTTTGCTCAATAGTTTTCAGGTAGTTTCACTGGAGCAACTGGAGGTTAAGTGTTGCCCCGGGGGCAAATGGTAACAGTATTCTCTCAATAACTCTCGGTTCACATGTCATCTCATCCTGAGATTAAGAGTCTCAACATGTAGCACCGCCACACCGTACACAACTGAACACGCCGCACACATCTGAACACACCGTACACAACTGAACACACCGCACACATCTGAACACACCGTACACATCTGAACACACCGCACACATCTGAACACACCGCACACAACTGAACACACCATACATAACTAAACACAACTGAACAAACCAATACACAACTGAACATACCGTAAACAATTGAACACACCGTACATAACTGAACACACCGTACATAACTGAACACAACTGAACACTCTGTACACAAACTGAACATACCATAAACAACTGAACACAACTGATCACACCGTAAACAACTGAACAAAACTGACAAAGACAATGATCACAACTGAACATATATTTTACCACAAATTAAATACACATATCCAACAAAATGCACTGTAGTATCAATGAAGTGTGTGAAATTGGCAGTTGAATCATGAGAAGACTATTTTTGTTTTTTTTAAGGTGTAAGTTGTAAAACAATACCTCAATGTATGACTTTTTGTAAATAGCAGGTATTAAATCTTTAGGGAAATAAACGAAAAATAAACCAATTTAACAAAAATGTCAGGGGAGCAATAGAAAAACTCCAGTGCAGCACGTTTCTGCTGAATTAAACATATAAATACTATTAAAACTTCGCATATTTTATAACTGCACATAAACATGCACAGACGTTTACTGTACTGCGGAGTACTTCAGTCAGATGATAAAGTTATAAAGTTTTTACTCTTAAAAGTTTTTAAAAGTTTAGTTTAGTTTTTACTCTTTCTACTCACGTTTTTTCTCTTTATTTTTTATTATTGCCATTGTATCTATTTCCTATACAAAATAAAGCTTATTATTACTATTAAGTTCAAGTGTATATGTGGTGTGTATAATAATATCACATCTAAGTATTTGCCCATACTGTAAGCGATTATATTGCAGCTCAGAAACTTTAATACTACAATAAGGCGACCGGTGAATCTCTTAGATAGATAAACCAATTTCATTCCTCACAGGTATTAGCATAGTAAAAACAAATACCATTAAACAAACAACATTCCAACAGTCACAATGTTTCATCTTCTCCACAACATCCAATATGCAGCGCTGTATATGCTATAATGTCCTTAGGTAACTTTTATGAAGTAAAATATTCAACAGCTGGTTAGGTCATGAGATTCCTCATCCACTGTGAGTCACGCATACTTAAAACCTTTTTCCAGAAGTCTGCAATAAGTGAAGCCTTCCGAGTCCTGCTGTAATCTCAGCGCACCACAGATCGCCAAGAAAAAACATGTAGAAGAAAGCCAGAGGGTGAAAGAGGGAAAAATGAAACACAAGTAAACCTCACAAACAAGACATTGACTGGAGACCACAACCACCAAACTCAACAACCAAACAAAAATGGACAGAAAGTTGATGAAAACACAAGAGATAAACAGTTAAAGTCCAATACACTAGCACTTCAGCTAAAACCCAACTAACAATTTTAGGTTGTAAGAATTTTCCCTAACTTTCTATTACATAACAAAAATGTTAAAAAGTTACACTGAAACTTCTAGGACAAGTTGTATTAACATTGTTGCTTGGTAAAAAACATGATTTAAACATCTTTCAGCTTTTGTTAACGTTCCTAGGAACTTAACAATAACGTTTTGATATATGATATATAAAATTAAAAAAAGTCTACTACTGTTACTACAAGAACGTTTTTGATAACTTTGAGAGAACGTTATCAGAAAGTGCCCTTTTGGCACAACTTATAAGACCCAGTAACAAAAGAAACTGTGACCAATTTCCTGTCAGCGCCCTAAAATCTTTCAGCTCATGATGTAATTGGGCTCTTTTTAGCCTCGCCCTTCAGATCCTCTCAGGTGTTCCCTGGAGGAGGCAAGAATAATGAAATGTACACTGCAGTCCAAGTGGGACCCGACCGGGAGGAAGCTAGTGTAAACACAGAGCTACCTCCTCAATCTCTCTCATATGAGCAATAAAACGGATCCTAATATGTCGTTTGGAGCACGCTTTCATTTGTTTAGCTTAGGTGTATGTTATGGGGTCTGTGGGGAGTGGTTGCATTAGTAAGCAAAGGGGAAAAACAAAGTCTTCATCCCCTCTCTATAGCTTTCTGCCTGGGGCTGAAGAGCTCGACTCACAGTGGCTGTCAGCTTCCTGTTCTTGTTTCATAATTCATTTTAAACTGGGGGAAACAAACAAGCAGTGGAGCAACCAGAGAAAGTTAAAATCAGAACCCAGGTTCGAGGGAATATGTGTAATACTGCAAGTTCAAAGTTCAAAGGTCATACTGCAAGTTTGTGTTAAAGATGAGCTTTTGCTTTTACATAATTGGGTGTGTGCGCAGGTGGTGTACAGGAAGTAGCTCTCTGATTGGCATGTGGAGCAACCAATCACAGCGCGTTGTGTGGTGTTTGGGCATAGGGTTATAGATTAGAGAAATAGATATAGATAGAAAAATAGATAATATGACAATGCTATATAGGCAACGCTGCATAAACAGGCAAAGAAAAATGTAGTGTTCAAACTAATTCAAAAGAACTTTATGTACCAACCCAGTTCCTTTCCTAACATGACCTTGTTTACAGATAAATATCTGAGTGAGCTTTCTGGAAGTTGTGAAGCCAGCCAATCAGAACTGATGATTTTTGTCAGCATTTGCATCAGATAATCAGAACAGACTATCAGTAAAGTCGTGTGAGGCTGAGACTATGTACTGAGTGTTGAGACTCTGTGGCCCTAAACCAGGACATCTACACAAACAGAGGACAATTCAGGTCATGTGTGCAATAATAACCAGCAATGACAATATGCTGAGGGGAAAGCGGATGACACAATGACGGAGTTCATCATCAAGTAATCTTAAGACTGACTCGCTCCCGTTCAATCTTACTGTCTCTGTGTCCCTGTGGGCATGTGCAAACATTTGCATAAACAAAGACGCACACAAAGAAATCAATTATTGTGTCATCGATGGTAAACGGCTGCATACACACATTATGAGTTGATGCTGCCTGTTTGTTTGTATCATTCCTCTGATGTCACAGTTATAAAATCTGGGACAAGCGGTCTATAATCAGTTTTCTATTACAACAACATGGTCGGTCACAGAGCGAGTTGGGTACAGGCCCGGCCCGGCCCGGCCCTAAAAATAATACAAAATCTAATCTGAATTATGGTTCAAAGAGATTAGGGGTCCGTAATCCCTTGAATAAGCAGAGAAAAAGTGAGCATGAAAAATGCTTAGGTGGGGGGGCGGCACAACTCCTGCGGGTCTCCATTTGTTAATAGGCTGCGTGGAGCTGAGAGGGAGTGTGTGTTTTTAAAAGGAGTTTTCAGGGGTGGAGATCTGTCGAAAAGAGCAACACCATTTCATCAAAACCAAGTTAATCCTCAAGCAATCTCTCTCTTTCTCCAGGGAACCACCCTCCATTCTCTTCGGCCGTCCATCCCTCTTTCTCTCTCTTTAGATTTTACATTTAAAGACAAAAGGAACACACACTTGATGTCTCATTACACAACACACTCATTAACTCTGACAATTTAAGCGCCTCATTGGACGTTTAATGAGATCGTTATGCAAGTCTTCTTAAAGGTAATGTGTGTCTTTTTTTCTTTAAAATGTCTTCTGTATAATTTAAAATTGGATGGTTCCAGACACCTGTTTAGAATGTTTCTGTTTGTTGGTTGGACCAAAAAATGACACACTTCACCTTTAAGGTATGCTAGACACCTTGTGATTGGCCGAACCCTGTTTGGCCAACTTCTAAACCAATCACAACATGGAAACGCAGACCACTAGGCAAATGAAGAGTTGCTTTTAAGCAGTACATCACAGGAATCTGTTAATACACAATAAGAGCTCCACATTATAAATTTGTAAATTGTGTAGCTACAGTTAAGCAAACAATGAATAAAATCAGTTTGGCTCTTTGCTGTGTTATGTTAATATGATTGCTTGTTCTTATTAACCAAATATAAATATTTTAGGAGCACAAAATCTAAAGCCACACTGCAACTCAGACTCACTGCATGTTCCATCACTTCACAAAATACATCAACTTACGCTTGTTGTACTTTAAGAAACAACAAACACACAAGCAAATGATTCTCACTGCCAGTATTTGTACATCAATCAGAATTCAATACCAGTTTCTCTCAGGACTTTTGATTGCAGCTTCAGCTACGATGGTTTGGTTGCCATGACATTTTTATGAACATGTTTTATCTGCCCTTACTCAATATTTATCAATTCTTCCTCTTTCTCTTCATACGTTTATCTTTGTTAAAAATGACTCGCTTCTAAACCCTTTGTTTTCTGACCTTTGGAAGAGTTGTGGTGGAAATGTCTTTTGACCATTTATGACATCACTGCCTCTTAAATCTGACATCAGAAAACACACGCAGTCTTCCATTACTTTGCCCAATGAAATCGAATTTATAGGCTAGTTAGCCATACGAAAGGATGTCGATGCATCTTACAGAAGCTAAATTAAATTGTCATTTTCAAGCAAGAATAACAAATCTGTTTTATTTTTCATAATTTTATACTCGTACTCTGCAGTCCCCATAACCAGAAGCGCTGATCCTAAAATCTTGGCAGTTTTATTACAGCTGAATATTTGGTTTCATGATTCCTGTGGTGGTAATTTTAATGCACCACCTAATTTTCTTGCTTTTACGTCTTGATGTTAAATCTCAGTTTGATAGCTCATGCTGATCATTTTAACAAAACCATTGAGGCTGTAAACTTGGAAAACATTTGTAATTTCTACATAAGGTCCATAAGTCCTCACTCATGTTTTCTTCACTGTTACAAATTAACAGTTTGTAAATGTTTCTGCTTGAACCTAAAGATTCAGGTAATTATTTAAATCTTAACACACACAAACAAATGCTTCATTTAACAGGAGTAATACTGAGTTTAATAACCCAACCCTGTCATCGTCTGTTTGATAAATCACCACTTTTGAACTCTGGCCCTGTGAGGGTCTTCGTCTGATCTGAGGTGAAATCTGATTGGCCTGTTTCAGACATGACAGACGGCAGAGCCATGAACATTACAACTAAATCTTTGTGTTCACACGCTCTGTGTCAGAGAAAAACACGTATAGATGGTGGCCAATGTTAAAGGATTAATGATTAATGCTAATGAATCTTGCATGACTA
>JBAJNP010001564.1:0-17664 GCA_036877545.1 Yasuhikotakia modesta
TGAGGGGCCACAGGGACCATCAAGACCAGGAATGGGCTCTGCTGGAGACATTTATCAGGTTCATCCAGGATGAAGTGATAATTGTGCGGATGGGCTACATGATAATGAACCGAAACAGCTTTGGTTTGTGTAGCAGTTGTAGTTCTTCGTTGATCTTGTTGACTGGGTGAAGCTGTTAATAAAAGCGTTGGATTTTTATTCGCAAAAAAGTTGTCAGTCACCGTCACATGTGTCTGATTCATGATTTTGGTAAACCAGGTGGAGTTGAACACGGATGCTTTGAAAAAGAAATGCGAGATGCCAAAGATGACAGACAGCGTGAATGTCAGAAATAAAATATAAACAACTTTAATGTGCCATCTGTATGGCGATTTCCACCGATCCAGACCACACCTATAAAAGAAAGAGAAACTAAATATAAGAAAATCAATTATTATGAACCCACTCTTATCTGGAGTGTAAGAATGGTCATTGTCACAAAATAAATCTAGACAGAATGTTCAGGATTTTTTTGCCGCTATATAGCAACTATATAGCAACTTATAACTAACCAGTTTAGTGTAAGATTAATAGTAGACTTCTTGGAGGCTGCCCATCTGTTAATATTAGGTTGTAAAAATGTTTCTGTGACGTTTCCATTAATTTTGGAGTTCAAGGAGCTTCTGTCTGAGGCTAACAGTCTGTCAGCAGTTTCTGAATCAACATCTCTGTTGGTTCCTGAACAACATTCCTATCAGTACCCTGATCTACAACCATAATAATCCTCCCATGAAATTAGATGGAAATTTAATATGACATTAAAGATATATTAACATATTATTATAATATATATTAAGCCTATTGAGTTTTGAAAGAATCCTCAGGTCACAGCATTTTAACACAAAAACCTTTTCATGGTACTCAGGTGTCTTGGAGACATGCCATGGTTACATGCATATCAGTTGTTTCTGTTTTTTCAAATAATCCCATATTTAATCAGTTTGTTAAAGCAATTAAAGTTTAACAAAAAATTATAGCAGTAAAGACATAAGGGATGCACTCACCGCTGCCATATGTTGTCCATCACCATGAATACCTACAGAGAAAACTTACAGCAGTTTTGACAAGCTTAAACTGAAAGCAGACATAGCTTTAAATGATCTACAACATCTTAAATATTTAAATTGGGACAAGCCACACCTCACAGTGTGGACCAACAGAAAGTCTATTCAAAAGAACAGAAACGAAACATCTATTCTGATGAGCAAAAAGAAGCATTTTTAAAGAAATTGTGTCATTGTGTGTTATTTTTTGCATGAACAGTAAGGTGTGAATTTAATTCTGTTATTTTTATATTACTTTTAAATTACTTCACTGGGCAACTCAAGAACAGTTGAATGAGCTTTCATCTAGATCCAGAATCAGTCTGTTTCTAGAATTATTTGCAGTATTACATTTTGGATTTTGTGTAGGAGTAGTTCCAACATTTTGGTGTAAGCAATACCATATAAATAATAAAAAAAACTCTGTCAACAGTACATTTGAAGGACACCAGTTCTCCTGGTTCTTCTGTTTAATGTAGGCAAATAAATTCCATAAGGAAATGGAACACAGAAGACTTCCTACAAGACTTCTAATGTTAATAACTAAGCAGTTTAAACTTTTCTTTAACAAGTTACACATAGGTTACACTTAAAGGTCTTCATAAATTGCTTTGTGTACATTTTATACAAATAATACAAAGCATCAACTTATGAAAGTAGGGCTCAGCTCACCTCATTCATGATCTTACTGTCATTACTTGATTGGCTGAAATGAAAGTCAGTAAACTTATATCTTTGTCTTGTGATTCTAGTGAAACAAATATACTTTTTAATTTTTGTGGACATGGAAGAGATTTGTTTTTTGTCCGAATAGAAAAAACGTCTTTTTGGAAATGGGTTGAATAGGCATGAACAGGAGAGCTGGCATTTCGCATGTTTTGGCAGTTGTATAAATGTAGTTATTTCACAAAGAATACATTTTATCTCTAGGCAACTTAAATCTTAGGGTATCTGAGTTGCAGGTACCAAAGGTCAAGTGGATTCAGACCAACTGGCCTGCAATTCTGGGTGCACAACAGTCAAAAAAAATACTAATTCAATTTATAAAGCAGTTTTAAGTTTTTATAAAGCAATTATAAAGGTTTAATTATAAACGTGGTGTACACAAAACACAAAGAACAAAAGAAACAAATAAATAAAATAGCAAAAAATACTGTAATGTAAAATTCCCGTCCACATATTAATTACAATCAAGAATATAAAGCTTGCACCCTAACCTTTTAAAACAAAGGAATAGGGTCACAACACTATAACATTTCACTATTTTAGGCTTAATTTTTACAGAACCATTGTGACACATTGAGCCCAGTGCACAACCCCTGATTATAGTTCGATTGAGTTAATCATAGAACAAAACACGGTTACGTCTATTCTTTTATCCATGATTATCTAAGCCCAGCTCAGCACATATCCCTGTTTTTTCTGTGAACAAAATCTTCTGCCCAGTGTAGGATCTCTGTAACATCTGTGACTTTGGCCGGATTGCTAACACCATTAGCGACAACATCAGAACCACCCGCGTTTCCTCCAAAACGTTCACACACGGCCAGAGCCCATTCATTTGCAGAAACATGAGGACAGCCCTACAAGGGAACAGAAGTTTTAAAACATAGAATTATCTTGTAATTTTCAGGCTTTACTAACATAGTTTAGCGTGTTTGCTGTACCTTGGGTACTTGGCAGGCACACAAAACCTTCTCAGATGTCTGCAGGTAAGACATCAACATGACTAAAGAATCTGGAGTGTTTTTGCTCAACTGGTTCACGGTCTTCATCAGGACCTAAAGATGATATAAGCACCTATATCATCTTTATCCTCCTCAACAATGATTTAAACATCACGGACACAACCACGAACATCAAAAAAAGCTTTCAATTAATAACTCATTATCACTATGGATTGGTAACTGGTGTATATAACTATCATTCTGTTATTTTGGAAATAACATTGTTGAAGAGGACATTGGTTCATACTGTAAACGGTTACGTTGGATGTACTTTTCAGCATCACCACTTGAGGGCAATGCTTGTTTGGAAAGCTAACAGGTACATTTAACCACATGTAATATAATCCATCTTTATTGTTTACATTTGTTACTCCAGAAAGGACCTCATTACCGACATGGAGTCTGTCTGCACCAAATCCACCAGCACAGTTTTATTTCTGTGTTTCTCCAGAAGCTCTTTGGCTTTGAGGGCGGCCTGAAACATCAGAAACAATTCACCATCAAACACCAACAAGTGCTTGTCACAGTGAATGTAAAGATCTCATAGACACATGTTCACCTCCTTGATCTCCAACTTCTTGATGGTGGTGTTTGTGCTCCTCTGAAGAGCCTTCAAGCGAGACTGCAGCTCTCTTCTCTGCCACTGTGGAATAGATGTGCTCTCCACCGCCTAAAACAAACATGTGCCGTATTATGAACAGCTGAAGAACTGTGTAGCTTCAATTGAGTCAGCAATGAAACCCGCCAATGGTGTGAAGAGATACGTACATCTGTCAGAAGGCCGACCTCTTTGGAGAGTCTCTGTGCTGCTGGTAAACTGGGGGCACTGTCGACACCAACACGGGCCGACAAAGACTCCACCTCCTCCTGCATTGCTTGGCCTGCTTCTCGAGCCTTCATCATATGAAAACAGTCAACTTTTTAAACAGGCGTAAACATATTAATACATTTAAAGGGACAGTTCACCTAAAAATTCATGTTTGTATTCTATACAACCAAAAATGGCTGCAGCTGTCAGTCCCTGTAATGTTGTCTAACGTTATTTTTCTTGTTCCATTGATAAAAGAAATTCACACAGGTCTGGAAATTTTGAGGATAAGCATTTTTGGGTGTACTGTCTATAAGCCATCACAGAAATACAGTGTAAAGTGAAGCAGTTTTTAATTTTCTTACCATTTTAGCTTCGTCTCCAGTAACAGCAATTATGCGGCTAATGCCCTTGACCATCTGACGCTCGGACACGATGACCAGGTCCCTAATTTCTCCTGTCCGCAATAAATGCCTTAATAAAAAAAATGAATTACCCATTTCAGGTTGGAGAGGCTGAAATATAGCTAGCTATCATATAATCATCAATTAAAGTCATCTTACGTGCCACAGCACAGCTCCACGGAGGTGCGTCTGTCTGTCTTTGAGGTAAGAAGATTTGAGACAGGCACAGCCACAGACACCACACGCACCGGGTCTGGATACACCTGACAAAAATACAGACGACCAGTGAAGAAATATTCTGGGTCCAGTACGAGTTCAAAAATACACCAAACAGAAACCATCTCGTAACAGATAACCAGCAATTTATGGATCACAAATGCTTTACTACAAATATGACTTCTACATTTCTGTGCCCCAGAATTTCTTGCCCTACAGACTTAAATTAAACACCAATATAAACTCTGTGTCCCCATATCTTACACCTAAAACATGGAAGACCTCAGTCATGTGCCATAGGCTGTTACCTCATCTATCGTTCTCAGTCCTGTGATCTTATGGGCTGTGGACAGAGGGACTGCCTCTGCATGTACCTCCGCATCCTGCTGAATGATGTTCTGCACCAACGCCTCCACCTGTTGCAGCTGAGACGCGCTTAGAGAGCCCTGCATCCAAGCACATGCAGATATCGTTACTGGTCATTTTCGGCATGTTAATTCTATCAGGCATCCTCACAAGGTTTATACCTTCACACTGAAGTCAAAGCGGAGACGGTTGGGAGCAACGTGAGACCCTCGCTGGCTGACGGTGGGACCTAGCAGCTCCCGGAGGGCAAAGTTCAGGACGTGTGTGGCGGTGTGCTTCACCATGCAGCTCAAGCGCCGAGCCTGTATGTAGAAACAACACATGCCTTTGAACTAAAGTTCTGTGGTGGTACCAGATGGTCATATTATAGTACTTTCATGTACCGTATACTATTGTACTGAATTATTACAATTGTTCACATAACATGGTATTTAAAAGGTACTCATAAGGAAGTGATGAACCTTGGTTCTGAAGCAAAAACTGTTAGCATTTGTTACCCATTTGGTTTAATTTTGGGAATAATAGTGTTCTGGGAACCCAAAACTATCATTACAAAACATTGTATATAAGGGAAATAAATGGTGACATTTTTGCTGATTTCTCAAACAACTTGTGTATCTTCTACCTCATCCAGATGAAGAAGCACTTGATCTCCGGTTCTCAGTGTCTCGGCTGCAGTGATCTGATGTACCACGTAACCTCCAGCCAGACGGACGTACTCCACGGGAAACAACACATCCTGAAAAACACGACCCCAGATGCACAATTCATCCAACCTGCTTATCAATACAGAACAGAACCAACACAAAATCTCAGGTAGGAGGTGATAAATCACCTGCAGGTTCTCTTTGGTTAAGTAACCCTGGTCATGTGCCTGTCCACCCTGTTCTGCGTAGAAACTGGTCTGGTCAAGAATGACACCACAGCGTTGACCCTCATCCACCTCTGAGACCAGAGAACCTTGAGAGTACAGCGCCAGGACTGAAGCTCTGCTGGGCTCAAAAACTGAGAGGGCAACAGATTCAAAGCCCTATTCAGTCTTGAACAGTGTCTGAAGTTAAATATTTAGAGTTAGAAGTTCTTAGACATTTGACCCTTTGCACTCTCTAGTACCATATTGTCCATTTGGTCCCAGACTGTAGGAGTATTTCAGGGAGTCGTCCGTGTGAGGAACTCCTCGGCTCTGTAGCTCGGCTAAGCTGTGGAGATCCAGCTGGTCCACTCTGTCTCCATCATCCTCCTCTGACTGGCACCTCAACTGAGAAAACGACAAAGTTCAAACACCAATCAAATTCTGTATTCAAGAATACCACTTTGTTAACTAGTTTGAAATGAAGACACAAGGAGGTATTGCTACCTTCTCGTATTCGTCTTCCAGCATCTTCATTTCATTCTTATCCACCGTCGTTCCTCTCTCCTCCAGCATTAGATCAATGAGGTCGAGGGGAAATCCCAGGTTACGATACAGTGACCACGCAACTGAAGCTGATGAACAGAAACATCAATGGCCACACAGAAAGGAATACTACATACAGAGTTTCAGCACACATGATATATATGGTGCTGCGATTAAAGATCTGGGTTAGTAACTGTAAGATTATGGGTTCAACTACGTGCAATAAATGCTTCTGTGGGATTCACCTGGAAAAACAGTTGCGTCTCTGTCCAAACTGTTCAGAGTCTTATCAATAACTCTTCTGCCCTGCTTCAGGGAGCTCAAGAACTGAACTTCATTCTGATTAATGAGATCCATTATCTACAGAGCAAAAACAGTTGGATCAAAAACTACAGTACAACAGTAAAACTGCGGTATGACCCAACGTAATGTTGGTACTGAATGATTATTCAGACATGATCTGTGCATAGCAATCTAATGCACCATAAAGAAGACCATGGTGTTACCATGGTACCATGCCAACAAAACATTTTAGTAGGCAGATCAGATATAAATATGGTATTGTTGTAGTATCCCAACATAACTTACTCTTTCAGACTCTTTGTGCAATTCAGGATAGGCGTCACCCTGTAAAAACAAAAAAGAGAGAAAATATAATACATTTGTCCTTTATGCTATAAAGACACAATGATGGCAGTAACTCAGTAGCCTCTCACCAGTATGTGAGCTACAGTCGGCACCAGGCTTGCCAGCGAGCCCTCGGGGATCTGAAGCACTTCTGTAGAGAACCGCACGGCACGTCTCAGAATACGCCTCAACACCAGCCTATAGCAAACAATTGAAAAACAATAGAGGAAGTATGTGTGTTTTAATTTCATAGAAGAATGCAAAATCATTCTGTGAAAATCTAAACTGTGAATTTTCTGTGCCTCTAGTTAAAGCCAATGAAACAGCAAATATAACTTCAAAATTCAAGCTAAATAAATAGTTCCCCCAAACACATTCTTCCTGTCAGATTGGTTGAGGAACCACACTATTGGTTGAGGAAGTGTAGTTAGAAAGCACCACAAAGCTTCAGTGTTTACCTTAATTAGAAGGTCAACCACTGAATAGCTTACTATTAGTTTTATCAGAACAAGTCTGGTTTAAAACTTACTCTGCGCCAGTCATGCCTGGATAAACCCCATCAGCAATGCACACACAGAGTGTGCGAATGTGGTCCGCCACAACCCGATAGGCCATGTCCACCCGACTCACATCAGCCTCTCCAATCCTTCCCTGATACGCAGGAGCCTTAGAGCACTACACACACACACACACACCACAACAGATATGCTGTTTATGCTGGCCACAATACATCTTTTAATATAATGGTTATACAAATAATGTAACCTGGTGGATAGCAGACAACAGGGGTGTAAAGAGGTCTGTGTCGTAGTTGGAGCGCTTTTCCTGAAGTACAGTGACCAGTCGCTCTAGGCCCATCCCGGTGTCGACACTACACTGTGGGAGAGCTCGAAGACTGCCATCCCCTTCCCTATAAGACACATACAGCACATATATATACATATATAAAACCTTACAAAACACTCATATATTCCACAAACATGTTTTCTCAGCTCCATCAGTGTGGTGTTTTTCCTAACCTGTTGTATTGCATAAATACCAGATTCCAGATTTCAACAACTTCCGGACTGTCGGCATTGACCAGTGGCGCTGCTTTCCGGTTCCCAACATGATCGTAGTGAATCTCCGTGCAGGGGCCACACGGACCTGTCTCACCCATTTCCCAGAAGTTATCCTTCATCCCGAACGGCAACACATGATCCGGCTGTAATCTGCACGGTATTTTCCAATCAATTTCAGACAATTGAGTCAATTAAACCGATTCAATTTGATCTTTCTGTGAACATACCCCATGCTAAGCCAGATCTGTTGTGTTTCAGTGTCAGCAGGCAGACCACTCGCCATGTCCCCGGAGAAGTACGATACATACAGGCGTTCTGCGGGAATGCCGTATTCTTCTGTTAACAGGCGCCAGGCCATTGCACACGCCTCCACCTGGTGAGTTATTGAGGTTATAGTGTAAGTTCACATAGTGCTCAGATTTAGACATGCATGTACAATATACATAACAAATACAACATCTACACAAAATGAAACTTGTCCAGTGCACCACAGCGCTAAACAAGCACATGTTAAGAGCAAAGAAATCAAGATATCTTCTGTTAAAGCCAGTCATATTTTACAATCTATGTGGGAATGTTTCCCAAGGAACACACAAACTGATAAGGTATACAGTAAGCTGCCAAATGCATAAATATAATTCAATTGGTCGAACCTTAAAATAATCCCCAAATGACCAGTTCCCCAGCATCTCGAAGAAGGTATGATGGTACACGTCTCTCCCCACGTCCTCCAGGTCATTGTGTTTGCCTCCTGCCCGTACACACTTCTGACTGTTTACAACGCGCCGGTACGACGCCATCTCACTGCGGGGGTCTGCGCAGCCCAGGAGAATGGGCTTAAACTATAAAATAATACATAGGGAGGCTGACATGCTATGTCAAGATTACAGTTCACTAAAATATTACATAAAACTAACTGATGCACGTGTCATGGTGAATTTAAAGGTTACTAACAGAAAATGAACCACAGTGTTGCAGTACGAAGGTTATTAGCTGCATGATCTTCAGAAGGTTGCAACAATTTTACGAAATTAACTACGTAAATCATAAGAAACCAGGAGCTGGTTATTTATGTTTACTCAGGTATGTTGTACCTGGTTCATGCCTGCATTGACAAACAGAAGGCTCGGGTCTCCTCTCGGACGCACGGGAGAGGACGGCACCACTCTGTGTTCATAACCCTCCTTAAAAAAGTCGATAAACTTTCGACGTATTCTTTTAGCTGTGAATTCTTTAGGAGATCGCGAATAGGACAGGGCCGAGCATCTCCTCGGGTTTGTTGACAATGCGTTTAATTTCGTCTTTAAAAGTGCACCGTGGAGATGTTTCACAAGTCGTATGTGCGCAGCCATCTTGCCCAGTGACGCGCAGAAAGCAACGTCCAATCAGGACCGAGAATGAAACTGAAACTAAAAATCCAATACATTATACATATATTAACTTACATTTACGTATCAAAAATTACGAAACTGTTGCAATGTTATGCGTACAAGTACAAGACGCTTTTAATAAACATGTTTCAACATTAATACCTTCTTTTGTCTCTGTGATGCAGAGCGAGTGAATGCAGGCACGCCCCCTAATGTTGAAGTGGCATATTATAAGCAGCACATTAATGTTAAAGAATGTAAAATCAATTATCAGTTGTGCCTTTAACAATCATTTAGATACTAAATTGTATTATCATTATTAAGTCGATGTCAACTACTTTCATTTTCCTTATGATTTATTAGTTATGCAATTATTCTGAAGGAATATCAATTTGTCATAGGCATGAATCAAAGTTGACATTTTGACATTAAAATAACAGGTTTTTGGAATTATATTCTTAATTTCATTAGAATATTAAGTCTTAATCATTAAAATATTTACTAAATATTTAATTGGTATTTGTGTACACCAAATCAACACCCTGTATATGGGCCTCCACATCAGAATAAAATATACATATGCTACCCTACATGACACTACAGTCAAATAATACCAAGTCATCAAGTTAATAGTTTATTATTTTGTCACATTTCTCAGAAGTCAGCTACAAAGTTTAAGGCCTGTACTGCATTTCTGCACATTGCTGAAACCTTTCTTCTGGTGACAACATGCAAACAATAGATAAAAAGAGTGATTGCACAAGTCATGTGTCTTTTACACAAACACTACTCTCTTTTAACACTGAAAACGGCTCCAAAATAAAAATAAAAATGTTTTCTCCTTTATAATCTTCATCCTTTAACACTCTCCATATTTTATAACAGTCATCATGTTTGCTACAGAATACGATGTAAATAATGCATAAGAACAATGAAGGCACTTGGGTTGTTCGGTTTGACTGGATTTGTTCTGTCAGACAGATGTCCCTTCTTTTGAGTCCTCAGTTTCCTGTAGACAAAAAATGAAGTTCTTGTCATTTTTCATTATTAGGATCTTGTCGTTATTACAATGACTGTGTAAGGTGTTTGTGATGTACCTTGCCCTGTAGATGCTTCTGCAGGTTCTTTAAGGTTTCCTTCTCTTCCGACAATTCCTCCTGAGCGTTCTCCATGAGATTCTGTGGTTTGGTCTCCACCTGGCTGTGGTCTTGTGTTAGATCCCTCTCCTCCAGTTTTTCCTAACATGCAAACATTTAAACACGCACTGTTAAGGACCACAGTCCTTCATAAAGAACACAGGACAAGCTGTATGAACTTCTCAAGGTGTTGATATTTCAAGCGTTGTAGGAACCTTTAGCTCTTCAGCCGGTCCTTCTCCAGCAGCCTTCAGCTCTTCTAACTGGTTCTCAAGATCCCTCATACATTTCTGTGCCTGGAAGGAAACAAGCAAGATTGAAAAACATTAGAGAATAATAAAGATACTGTGGAAAAGATGTTTTCAGGTCAGGTAATAAATCACAGTAAAGAACAACAACACAGCACGATACATGATACACCCTTGGCTCTTGTGATTGACACCGAACACGCACATAATGTTCCATAACAGTGGAAGACAAAAACGTCAAATAAAAGCTGAAAAGAGATACTGTTAACACCTGGGCACCTGGGTTAAACCCAACCAGCGTGATCCAAACCTTAGGGGAAAGGAGACCGAAAAGGAGAACATGGCTCTAATTCTCAAGTTCTATTTAAAAAGTAAAGACTTTCCAAACCCAAGAAATCTACATAAACTTGAAGGTCTGTTGCTTTCCAGCTCTTGGACGGGTTTATTATCCTGACATGATTGATGATACAGCAGAGAATTACCACAGACAACAATAACAGTTTATTATTGCAGATACACTACTGGTATAACATATATTGTTATATATTGAGACACTTGCTATGTGTATCATGAGATTAATATAAAGGGTATAAAAGATGACAGCAGTGATTATCAATATCATATAAGATAATTGTTGACAGGGAAACCTCTGTGTTTACATTTATTGCAAAATACAATTACATTTTCCAAACTGAATGCAAAAGTTGGATTGAAAAATCTGCAGAGACAGTCTCGGTAGACTTTTTGTAGCATTTTCTTTCTAACCCTGAGAGTATATTATGCAATCCCAAAGCTTTAGATAATAACAGGTCCGTGTGTTTTGTGGTTCCCATCAACCTCAAAAACTGATGTTTAACCTACCGTTGAAAGCTCTGTTCTCAGTTCTTGAGTTTCTGCTTTGGCTGATATCAACTGGCTCTGAGCGTCAGATAACAATGCCTTCAACTGAAAGTGACAAGAAGAAAGATATGATGAAATATTCAAATGTATTAACCCTGAAGAATGGAACCTTGATGAGATGTTTTACCTGAGACGTCTCCTCTGCATATGTCTGACTGACGGTGATGGAGTCCAGCTGTTTCTCCAGCTGGGCTTCCAACAGCATCACCTGACCCTTAAGCTGAAGAACAGAGGATATAATGTAGATTATTTCCAAATAGGGCTATCAGAATTTTCTGGTATTGCAGTAAATAAGGACCTGTTCTGTGTCCTGTCTCTCAGCTCTCATCGTCTCTATAGTCTCCTCCAGAACCTTCACCTGATCCAAGACCTATGAGATACCCTCAAAATCAGTACAACAGCAGAACACATCACACAAAACCATCATCGCAGTGTCGAGTTTCTTACCGACTGTTTCTGCTCTTCTGCATCTGAGATCTTTGACTTCCATGCAAGTTCTCCTTCCTCCACACTATTCTGCAGAACTTTTAGCATGTTCTCCTGTACAAACACAAAATACACCATTAGCCCTATTAATCATATAGTATCTATCAGCTACTTTATGAATGACGCTTTGTCTATATTTGCACGATAAATTTGTGCGTCTTGGACCGTTTCACTGAGAGTTGATCTGTACTGTTCACACTCGGCCTGCAGTGACCTCTGACTCTCCTCTGATTGGACGAGCCTCTGCTGTAGGTCCTGCATGACACAGACACTTGGATTAACAGGGGACAGGATTGACTCTAGAATGTTATGTTCACTGATAGGTGTGTGTGATTGTGTTTAGACAATCTCTAACCTTTAAGTCTGAGCTGGACTTTTCAGGCTGTGTTTCTGCTGAATTCTGCTGTCTGTGAGAGAGGAACGTCTGTGCTTCACAGGTAAACACTTCCAGCCAATTACTCTACAACACACACACACACAATATTCTGTAAAATACAAATTATTCTGATTAAAAATTAGTTTTTAAAAAGGTAAAACTAATCAATTTGATTACATGTATTTAAGTAAAAGAGAAAGTAAAATACATCTTTATTATTAACCGTAATTTTACAATTAAAATAAATTATTCTGTAAAATACAAATAAATTCTAATTAAAGATCACTGAAAATGTGTGTATAACAAATGCACTGTGGTTATTCTAACCTGCTGTGTATCTATGGTGATGTGAGGAAAGAGAGTCTGAAGGGAGGTTCTGGTGTCTTTCTGGAAAGAGTTCAGCTGCTTCTCAACCTCGTTCTACACACAGACACACACAGACACACACACAAAGACACACAAAAAGACACACACAAAGACAGACACCTTTGATCAATGAACAAACTTTTAAAGAAATTGCTTTTCGTTTATAGTTTATGTAACTATGCCTTTTTAACTCCTCATTCTTTTAATGCTTTGTTTATACAAAGGTTCACCTGTGCAGCTTTGGCTTGGCTCAGCTGTTCCTCACCCAACCTCTCAGCTGCAGCCAGTGCCTCCACTGCAGCACAGCTTTTCTCCTGCAGATCCTGAACGTTCACCACAGTATGGATCAACAATTAGATAAAGTACCGGTGGGTAGTAAGATAAATTACAGGTGTGTAGTTAGATAAAATACCGGTGGGTAGTTAGATAAAGTACAGGTGGGTGGATACACAGCTAGCTAGATGCTATAGATAAATGCATAGATATGTACTTGAATGCAGAGATGGATGGATGTTACAGATGAATGGATTAATAGACGTGTAGTGATATATAGATGAATGGATTGATGAACAGATGGATGAATGGTTGTGTAACTGTATGGATGATGATAGATGGATGGATGGATGGATAGTTAAGATATGGATGGATGTATATTTAGATGTGGATGCCTGGACTTACGTTGCTCTTGGTCTTTACTTGTTCCATCTCTTCCTTAAGTTGTTGAAGTTCCTCCTCCAGAGAGATCATACAAGCGTCCTTCTCCAGACTAAAACACAAAACACCATGATTATCATAAAATCCAATTAACAAAAGGGCAAACACCTATAGGAACTGATGAATAATCGTAATCTTACTTTTCAAATGGTGGCTCTGCTTCTGTGTTGTTGGCCTAGAGATATAAAATGATGACTCTAGTAAGTATAAGTATTACATACCAATATCAATAAATCATATCATAATCATAATGCTGAACTCACGCTTTCCATCTTCTCCAGCTGAACCTGCAGGGACGCCACCAAATCCTCCTTTTCTCTCAGACTGATGGAAAAAAAAAATATTTAATATAAAGAGACTTCACAACCTATTGAATTAAAGAAAGGTAAGTTGAATTGTTTGCCTGGTTTTAAGTTGTTCAATCTCAGCTGTGTGTTCTCTGCGTTCTGTATCAGCCTCGTTTAACCTGAGAAACAGGGTGATGTTTAGACCAGACATCAGAAAGCGGCACATTCACAGATAATTAATGTCAATAACAGATACAATTACTACGGGCAATATATAAATATTTGCATTATATTAAGATATTATGACCTACAATTTGATTGACTATAAAATTAGGCAACACTTTCCTTATTGCCTTAATGTCGATGTAGCTTTTAGACAAATAAATTCACATTAATATGCTTATAATATATATACTTAATATAAAATAATCTACTAGTAAAAATTTGAGGCACCTATTCTGAGCAACCTCAGTCTGAGCTTTCTTCACTGTGTTAAGCTCCTCCCTCAGCTGATTAAGCTCTGCCCCCAGTGATGTCATCTGATCCTCCCTCTCTTTAAGACTGGACACAATACATTCATGCAGTCACATTCAAAGTTTATGATTATGTTTACATGTAATTTAAAGAAGCGTCCACATTACCTAGCCTTCAACTGTTCGATCTCCTCCAAGTTGGCATTCTGTACAGATTCAAAATAGTTTGTATTTAGAAGATTCATTCAGAAACATGGTTCAATAGGATCAGATTGACAAATCTTTGTACCTGGTTCTCGGGCTGTATTTGGGATTTTACCTCCATGGTACTCTGTGGTGTCTGAGACAGCTGTGTTTTCAGACTCTCCAGCTCCTCACACTTTTCTTTTAGCCCCGCCTCTGTAACTCGCACCTGCTCCTGGAGCTCTATAAATAATGATAAGATATTACATGCCACCACATTTACACCTTCAACTTTCACATTGAAACAATTGTCCACATTTATGCATTAAGTTTTTCTGTCTGCTGACCATTGAGGGTCCTGGTCTGCTCTTCTGCCGTGTCTAGCTGAGCCTGTAGGTTCTTGCTGCTGTTCTGAGCCTGGCAAAGTTCTTCACTGACTCGATCCAACTTCTGCTGCATGGCTTGTTCTGCCTCCATTTGGGAAGCCTGAACAGACAAATAAATGTAGTTAAAAGAACCTTTAGATCTTTAAAATAAAACTTTGGTGGAACATCTGAACTTTAAGCTGCTAACCTCCATTTCATTGGCAAAAAAGAGCGCATTCTGTAAGGTGACGTAAGGTGTTGAAAGAACACAGGATGACAGAATGAATCTTCTAATATCGAATTCAAAAAGTACATCATTAATAAATGACCCATGTGGGAGTTTATTCAACCTGGGTTTGAACTGCTTGCATAGTTGAGCTGAAAGGAAAACATTTCCCACCCACACAGTGACACTCTAACTCAATGTCCTGAGAGAAATACCAGTGTTCCCATAGACAGATGGTTACATATATATATATATATAGTAACATTTCTTAACAAAGTTGTCATGGTACAAAGACCACTACCACTTCAGAGAGATGCGATAACAGGAAAGAGGTCAGAGGTCAAGGTTTACTTTTGTTTGTGTTAGCTGCTCTTCAGCAGCGGTCATCTTGGCTTCCAGAGCTTTCCTGCGCTCCTCCTCTGCATGCTGAGCGACCGTGCACTCGTTCAGCTCTCGGTTGAGACGTAAACAGTCTTGACGCAACTTTGCCAACTCTGCATTCTGCCTGTGGATGTGAACAACAAGCCACAAATACGTCTCATGAAGATACAGACAGGTTAAAGGTTAACTTTGTATATAGGTCAAAAATGTTTAACATATAACTATGGAGCTTTTGAGCCATAAACAACGAAGAGGAGAGAAGAGATTATTCAAATAAAAGGTAGGGAAAAGTGAACAGGACTGAATTCAAACCCACACCTCCTGTTTGAGCACCAAAGCTCAATGTGTCTGGAGCACTTCTACTAATGACATTATTTCTGCATCACCATCAACACTAAACAAAACTGCAACGTTAGAGTAGCAATACCTGCTCTCTGCCTGGCTGGTGGCTTGGTTGAGGGCATCTCTGAGAATGGAGTTCTCCTGTTGCAGACGGGCCAGCTGAGTGTTTGGTCCATTCTCTAACTGTTCTTGAAGGCTCTGGATCTGAGGCCACATACAAAACACAGATTTACTAACGCCACACAGTTTAGTGACAGAGAATGTGTGAGAGGCTAGTGACATCTGACCTTGCTGTTAAGCTGCTGAGTCTCAAGGACATGCTCCTGGAGGGATGACTGCATGCGTGCCTGCAGAGCTGTGATCTCCTGCCCTCGGGCGCTTAGCTCTGAGCTCATGCGGGTCTCTATGGACATCATCTTACTTTTTGCAGAATTTAGTTCCTTTGGAGAATGTGAAAGTGGAAACAGGGTTAGGACAAAAATGTTGGCCAGAAATGTTGTTCCAGGACTAACAGCTTACTTGGGGAAACGCAGTGACCTTTTACACAACAACGATAAAGGTCAAAACATGATTAGAGGCTTGTTTGATCTTCATTGGTTTATTTAAAGTGTATGTTGACATGTGTCACCTTGGTAAGTTCATGGACACGGGTCTTGGCTGCAACTATGTTTTCCTGTTCAGCGTTTAACTGCTTTTCTTTCTCTTCCAGCTGCTTCCTCAGCGTAGCCAATGGGTCGCCCTTCTGAGACGCCTGTCATTTAGAAAGAAAGAAAGAGACATGAGGGCTAAAATGGGAGGGCAGGTATTAGCTTGGAATGTAAGAGAGGATTAAACTTGTACCAATTGCCAGGAGTCTTTTCCTGCCTTCTTGCTGATGATCTCAAAGAGTTTTTGCATCTCATGTTCACTAAATGAAGCTTTGTTCAGACTGGAAACCAGAGTTTTGAATTGTGACAGCTGGGGGGCATCCACAGCCTCCACGGTAACCACTTGAACCAAAACAGGATGGTTTTTAATTAAATATTCACTCTGTTACTATAAAAAATTAAACTGCGACTAGCCACGTGAGAACCATTCAAGCATTCTATGGATGGATATGACCAAAAAACTCACCTGGCTCAGACTTTTTCTTGGATTTCTTCTTGGCTGGAGTTTCAGCTTTGGGCTCCTCAGCTGCAGGAGTAGCGTCAACCTCAGGGGCAACTTTTGCTTTTATTGTCACCTCAGGCACCACTGGCTCCTCCTTCACTATGATCTCTGGAACCTCCACAGGCTTGACAGGGGCTGGTTCAATCTTGGCAACCTTCTTCTTCTTTTTCTCCTTTGGGGATAGAGCAAGTGGGGCCACCACTGCACTTGCAATTGAAGGGGCAGCACACTTAACAACCTCAACAACTGGTTCAGGTACAGCTGGCTTGGGCACAGCGGGCTCAGTAAGAGGCACAGGTTCAGGTTGGTGTTCTGGCTCAACCTTTGGTGTTGGTTCAGGTTCCTTACTCTCAACGGCAGGTTCAGGGATGGACTCAGCCTCAGACTCTGGATGTTTCTCATTTGGTTTCTCCTCCTTCTTCTTGGCCTTGCCTTTCTTTTCAGATGCCTTTTTCTTCTTGTCAGAGCGTTGGGGTTGAGAATTGCCTGATTCTTGTCGTTGTTTGGCTAGGGCTTCCTCATAAGATGTCTCCTTCATGGAAAAGGTCGACACAAGTGTGATCCCAATGGCAGAAAACACCATGAAGCCACCAAACACCACAATTCCTAGAGTTTGAGGGTCGTACACATCCATCTTTGCCTAGTCCTGTCCGTCCAAATCCTGATCCTAAAAAAGAAAAATCATCATTTTGTAAGTAAAAGGCTGTGCTCTACTGACATACTTTTAGTGTAAACAGGGGCTATTCCATATTACTTTACACATTTGTTACTTTTTCCCTAATGGAGTTTATGTTATGCAACACTCCTTTGAGACCACACTCCTTCACATTCTCTCTCACACACATACACACACACACACACACACACACATTTCCCCAAAACTTCCATGTGAACTAGCCAGAGTAATTCTTGACTGGATTTTTTATGGAGGGGGTCTTTAAAGGTCTGCCCCAGGTAAACTCAATGGGTTAAAAG